>JAHZNE010001748.1:0-25438 GCA_027744055.1 Callyntrura sp. NNG-2020
GAACACGTAAAGCTCATTTATTCTCGTCTTGTATACCTATCTATTGTAAAGATGTGGGAAGCGTCCTAAGCACGAACATTGCAAATTGAGCCCGAGCGTTTTCAGCCAAAGTAAGCATGTTTTGGTATACTCCTCTCTCGTTGTTTTCTCTTATAATCGGAAGTCGGACGTGCATTAATAGCGTTTTACGGTCGCAATTATTAAAGTTTTTGAAAACCGTGAACAAATATTTCTCCTATCACAAAATAAACGTGTCGGCTTTTTTTCTTGTCCACTGGGAGTGGTTCTTTTTAAGAATTCAATACAAATTTTTTTAAAGCATAGAAAGGGCAAGTTTGAAAAGAAAGCACCGCTTCTCTTCCTCAGGGTTCTACCATGTAACATTCAAACATAGTATCGTGTGCATAAAATCACCGATGCCACAATCCGACTTGCATTACGATATTCTGGAAAGAGGTTTCGGGTAACACAAGAGTCGCCCTGCTTCTTCTTCTTCTTCTGGTCGTTTAAGTACTCTCCATACAATATATTATAGTTATATATGACAAAACATGAAAAAACAGTTAAAACAGTAAAAATGGCGAAATACAAATCGATCGGGAAGAAAAGTACACATACGTACAAATAACAACTGGTAACAAAATATAATGGGCAACGATCTTATAATAAATGAACGGTGATGATAAACTCATTGAATTGATTTATTTAATATCTATAAAATCTTATTAAGACCTACTGTAAATCCATGTCCTAAAGGGATGAATGAATACGAATGACCAAAAATCTTGGATATTGGCATTGGCAAAGTGTCACACACAGCCAAAAACATTAATATATTTTCCGTAGGATCACTGATTTTATACATATATTTATCTGACGATTTCACTTTCCAACTGACAAAAAACCAAATTGTACTGTATTAAATACATACATCAATCACAACATCAAGGACAGTATATAAATTGTACATTAATGGCTAACAACATATTATCGTATTATTTAACATTTCATTGTTAAAAATTGCGGAAAAGCTGACTGGCATAATACAAAATAAAGAAAAGAAGCACTTTAAATTTTAAAACGAAGCCGATCGATGTGAAGATAAACTTAAAGAAAGAACGGAATACATCAAAGAAAAACTAAAGCTTTCAGAACAACAGAATGATTAGTCAAATTCAAAAGGTTCACCATCAACATTCCCATCATTACTAGGATTATTACTACTACCGCCATTATTAGTCTGCTCCTGCTTATTAGAAGCTCGTTCCATTACTACTTTTCCATCCTTTCTTGCGTAAGGCTTGCTACTAAGCTTCATATGATGGCTCATATAATCCAATCCCATAGAAATTCTACTAGAAGAGCCACCGATAGAAGTGCCGCTGACTTTTTCCAATCGAACTCGTTTGGAAGGGTCTAGTAGAAGAGAAAAAATAAAGGCGAAAAAATGCAAAAAAAAGTAATGACAGCATAACATATCAAACGTAAGATAACTTAATACAGAACAGATCGAGAAGATGATTTTCTAACTATAGAAGTATGCATGCATGCAAGATTCGACCACCTGTCAGCTCTGATTGATTACTTTAAATATCCTTCCAAACAAATTTGCCTAACTTAGTGTACACACAACATGTAATAAAAATTAAAATTAGATGGGATTTAGTTTTAGTAAAATAGACCACGCATTCGTCGAGACACGGAGTACTTCTCGTGAAGCATGTTGAATCTCGTGATGAACTGATGAGCTTCCTCGCAACCTTTTGTGATCATTCCCAGGTACGTTATCAGGCTTACGTCGCTGCATTGCTGTGTCAAATGAGAGAGAAATGCATTTGATGTTTGCTTGTTTGATGCAATTTGTTAGTTGATGGTTTAAATGAACTCGCATAATTGTAGTTATTAATTAATACCTCGTAAAAGTCGAGATTTGAAGCGATCCGGTTGAATTACAGGCAAACGGTGGGAAAGAGATTTGGCCAGTCTTAAGGCGTCGTGACACATTGGAGCAACAACAAAATGGTCCGGTTATTTCATAATTGAAAGATAATACACAACAATTTTCATTCAAGACTATTTTTTCAATGCGTTTTACCTTGTTGTGCTTTCCCATCGCTCTGAGCTCTCGTCCTCGTCCAGTGTTCCGAAATATTCATAATTACCAAAGGATGAAGCGACACGGTCACAGAACCAACTGCCCCTGTGCCAGCAATGACGCTATCCCCTCCCCCACCACTGCCTACTGGTTCAATAGCTGCTGCTCCAATGGGACTTAAGGGGTTATTATTCGCTGAATCTCCCATCGCTGGGATTTCTCCACTTCCAGGTTGGTCCACGTCCATTCTCCCTCTTTCCACGTTCGAAACGGACA
The DNA here is from genome assembly GCA_027744055.1 of Callyntrura sp. NNG-2020. Taxonomy (NCBI): domain Eukaryota; kingdom Metazoa; phylum Arthropoda; class Collembola; order Entomobryomorpha; family Paronellidae; genus Callyntrura; species Callyntrura sp. NNG-2020. The sequence goes on from JAHZNE010001748.1 coordinate 2,372, forward strand.
ATTAAATTCAATCAATTAATGAACATCAATGACTCGCAAATTTACAAATGCTTTTAAATTATTATCCTCGGGTGGAAACGAAAGTGTTAAACACCTTCAATTGAGCTGCGGCTTTTTTCCTGTCAACTAAACTGCTCTACAACAACTCAACTTCAACTGCAAAGCAAATGTAAGTACACCAAATGACCAAAGATCAGAATGAGAGATAAGAGAATCTGCTGAAAACATAGAGTTCATATTTGCCCGCAGCAATTTGGGGCATAGAAAGATTATTTGCTGAAACGGACTACGCTCATTGAGAACAAAGGCTGCATTTCAGGATGCAAATATGCTAGATGCTGCAACCTATTGACGCTGCGATACCGTCGTCGTCCTATTCTATTACAGAGAGAAGGGAGATCATCACTACCATACCACCACTGCCAAAATGGAGTCTGGGTTAGGGACATGTTTACATGATTTAAATTATCATTCAACAGCATTCAAAGAAAGGGAGAGCTGTCTGCTCGTTAAATGTATTTTCAGTGCTTGAAAAAGTGCTTCCACATAAAGAACAAAACGCTACTCGTGAATCAAGTTAAACGTCAAGTGCCCCTATGCAAAGTATGAAAATAAAACGTTTTGCGATTAGTACAAGCATGACTACAACGGACTTAGAAAGAAACACGATATTGCGTACCACACCGCACCAACACCACACGTAAACATATTCCGTCGCTTGTTATATATTAATTACGTTGCTGTCGCTTGTGTTGACCATGACGCTGTCGTTGACTGCCAAGTGCCACCAAGCTTGCCGGCTGTAGGCAGTTTTGCAAGTTATGTAATATCTTGCGTCTGCTTTTGCTGTTGACTCAACTCCCTCCCTCCGTGGTAAACTTTTAAGGAATTACTACGATGAATGTGGCTGTAAAAGTTCGTTGTGTGCGTGGCGTCTTGCACCTACTATTTTATAATAACCAAGTGTATAATATAATAATAATAAACACTCGAAATCAAAAGTTGGTACAGACTGCTGCATAAAGTTGTCGTGAAAAAGGACAAGCATATCAATATCAGTAATGTGGGCCACACCCGACACAAACTTACTTGACTGGGCTACTTTTTTTTAAAGTCTCTCTTTCTTTGTTGTTATCTTCTCTGATGATGATCTTTTGCAACGTACCTATATTTTTTGTCACGATTGAGCTATGCTTGCAAGTTATTTACTTGATGTGATGCGTTCCTTTTTGTATTTTAGTAAATATAATATTGTGCCCGCAAACTACTTTTCTTCATTTTGTTTTTAGTATTAGACGGGAATACGTGTTGTTGTCGCGTACCATATTCGTCGAAGTACATTTCTGAGTAAAGCAGTAATTGGTTCATTCCAGTCATTTGCACTTTGTACTGACGATGACGATGACAGTGCAGCATGTCAAAATACTTTCAAGTCCAAGGAGCAAATTAAACAGCTTTTTTATACCTAGGCAAGGTTTTCATTGTAATCAGTGGTGGTTTCCGGACTACATATATGTAGCAGCGCAGCAGTCCTGTTGCTTTAGTTTTTTGTTTGTAGCCGCGAAGGTACCTAGGTATATGCTACCTCATTACTCATTAAATTTTTTTTTATTGTTTGAGCCCAAATGAACACAAACTGCCACATTTCTACATGTACATCAATGATGGTCCCATTTGTATAACATGTATCACCACAACATGCAATACAAGAAGGGATGGCGTGATATAATTTTGCAGATGCATGACAATTTGCAAATCGCTCTATATTGATTACTGGTTTCATTAACGACATGTGCAGCTAAAAAAGAAACCCAAGGTCGCCGCAATGTTTTCTCATCCCAGAAAGAATCGTTTAGCGTCGATACATCGATAATTATTTAATCTGCTGCTACTATTAGTCCTCTGGTATCACGATGAAAACTTAAAAGGGATTCAAATTACCACTCGTTTCCTTTCAAGATAATACCCACACTGGTCTACGCTTCAACCACGGTTTGGATAAAACTTTTATTACCTACACACTTACATTAAATACCACTTTACGCAATACATAATTTACTGTCATGTATGGTTTAAAAGAGCCTAAACTAATTAACAAACTATTTATCACGTCATAAAAACTCATGCTACGTGTTTAACAACCCTTTTCATATATAAATACAAACTATAAAACATGTGATAATAATGACATCAATAAATTTTAAAATACACGCAGTTTGCTGTGCATTAATGAAGTAATGAGCATCGGATGCAAGTAAAAAGGGCTACAGTTATAGTATTTTTTCTACTTTAGGTCGTATCGCAATTGCGTGATAATTCCCACTTATCATCTTCTTCTTTGCCTCTAGAATTATTCCTTTTTGTCCCTTCTGAGCCTTATCCTTGACTGGTTGATAACATAACACAAAAACATATTGTTGGTCGCTGCCCTAATATATGGGAACGACATGACAAAAATTTTACTGCAGCAAGGGGAATGCTCTTTCAAAGCGTATATTGGTGAAACATGACACAGCAAAGTTGGCAGTAGCATTTTTAGCTTGTTTGTTTATTGTCAGATGTGTGATTGGTATTTAGCCTGTGGTGATGATGATGGGAAATTTGTTATTGTTGCTCCTGTGTGTTGCGTTTTTTGTTTCGTGATACGTATACACATTTCCTTTCATTTTATCGCCTTTATTTGCGCTGCATTTTTTCAATGTTACGAATTAATATTCCGACTTTAATAACTGTAATTACCGTGATTTCATTTTAACTGCTCTGGCTGCAACTCAATAAAAAATTTTTTAGTACGACGTTTTAAGGTTAACAGGCATAATCGAAGAAAAGCAAGAAGAAAAGGCATGAAATGAACCCGCAAATATTGGGACACTGGGAATGAAATGAGACTCTTTTATGAAGATGATGATAAATGAACTTCACAATGAATTCCAATAAATATTCATTCTGATCCAACGTCAGCATCACCCGTAGTCACTCTTCATTACTGCTACTACTGGGTGATTTTATTATGATTATAAAAAAGCTTTACACTTTTCATTGTGGAGTGCCCTTGACCATGTGCCATGTTATGCAATCCCATATCTACCATTGAAAATTACTTTTTAAAATAATTACACCGCATCATCCCAAAATCCCAAACCTTTTTTTGATTTTATGTCATTCCAACCTTCTCAGCTTTAGCCTTATTGTATTGTGCCAAACCATTGGTTGGTTCATGGCTCCTCGTTTGTACGTGCATGGCTTCAGGACACGCAACAAGGACACTTTCGAGGTTCTGTCAGAAATGCATCTCTGGGAAACTTGCAGATTGTTATGTTGTAAATTGATTTTGTGCACTTTAGTAGGAAGAGAATGTGGAATTTACTACTATTTTTTTCTCTGCTTCATTATCGCATGGGCCATTTAAAAATCTCGGACCAATTTTTGTCAACGTTTGTTTTTACACGCAAAAGAAGGAGAACACTTCAATTCCATCTTCCTCCTCCTGGTTTGATATATGAGAAAGCATGCTGAGTTTCGACGTGCTCACATGCTGCAATGAAGTAGTTTACCTGCATAAGATTTGAATAAATTTTTTTAAAAGAAATTGATCAACACTCATTCAAAGCTTTTGTTTTGATCATGGTAAAATAGATGTAATCATTTAACCCATTTTACCTTCGGATCAGAGGACAAACGTGATATCACATCCAATATACCAATCAGCATTACCAACTCAGCTCAGGTTGATTGAGTCTTTCCTCAATGTTCAGACGTAAAATATAGAAATGGAAGGATGTCCATGTTGGCAGTTTGGTTACGTATTGCTATTGCACAATATTCTTTAAGTTAAAAAATGAAACCTACATACTTTTATGCAGGTGATAGGCATAACGTTTAAGGAAACGATAATTGACAAATATTTACTTTTTTGTAACTCTCGCTAAAGCTCCAATTTTTCTTTTAGTTTTGTACCCTAAACACTAGCTTGAGTCATGATGAGCCACTTTCATTTTTGTACTTTGTTGTGTTCGGGACGGTAGTAACATAATTTTATTTGTCCATTTAGGTATTCGTCATAATAAGACCGATTAATCAATTTTATTCCTCTGCGTAAACAGATTCTCCCAATCAAAACTTTAGAATGTCACCATTTATCACGTCAGATTCCTTACGGCGTCTTTCGAATATGCAATTTTATGATGACCTAATTGCAGATGCTTAAATAAAAATTGTTACACTTTTTTTACTCTGACTCTGTTCAAACGACTTTGTTGTAATAATAATTGTTATTTTATTAATGCATTAAAAACTACAAACACTCGGTTCTCTTTTGTATTTAATGTAGTATATTATAAAGAAGATTTTGCTCCTGAACTGCATACAGATGTGGTCGGGTCACGTTAAAATAACCTATCATGTCCTCACTTCAACATCATCGTTCATCTCTTTAACTCACGCATTAGACAATGTACTTGAGGGCTGAGGGATGTCAGTCTTCGCAGTGCGAGATGGATACTATGTTGCACCGTCGCTGTCGCTGTGTGCGGTATATCAAGCCATTGCAGGCAGTCTTGTTAAAGAATAACCGCGTACTTGCGCACGTACATATGTCATCCTACTTCCGCCACCCAATTGTTATACTGAGGAGCTATCGATTGTGCAAGCCGATGTTCACATATATGGAAATCAAGCCAATATTGCGCTTTGAATTGCCCTCTTATAATTGCTCCCAACTGATACTACTATTCCCATGAGGTCAAACGGCAATAAATATTTGTGCGTAAAAATGCATAGTTGGGTTTGTTGAAGAGTGTTTTACATTAGGCACATCTTATTTCCCAGCACAGCTAATGAACAAAACCGGAGCAATTTTTAAACAAACGTTCAAGAAGAGTGTCAATGTAACGTAACCCAATGCGTCAATGTGTTACGCAATTTCAACATTGGAAGCTACAAAAAGTAGTAGCAGCAGGTAAGATATTGTAATAATAATAATTTTGTGATTTATATGCTTTTGTGGGTCCGATAGTGATTAATTTACTCGGTTATGTTTCATTACTTGTTTTTAAAGCCAAGGGGTATATATACCTAAATCGACATGTTATAATAAAAGTAGGTGTGTGTATGTGCTGTGTATCATATTGAATTTCATTTTGAAATGTACGCACTTTTAACTGTCATTACTGTAGCGTACCTATTCAGTAAAGGATATTTTTATTGTATTTATTTACATTGCGTTCACCTACATTCCTAAATTACTACCTTTATATCATGTCATTTAAAAGCGCTCTAAAATATAATTACACACCTATAACTTGAGTATATGAGTATTGTATATGTACAGATGTGCACATCTTTTCTTACCAACTTTTATGATACAGATATATTTATATATTAAGGACAATCGATCATGATCTTCAAATGCCGAATCGCGTCATCATTTCATCTAAACTTGTCAAATTCTTCTACTCAACGTATTTTCCACTCTTCTAATTGGAATATTCTATTATGTGTGTAAAAAGATGTTTGAGCAAGTCAAACACACACCATTTCTTTGTTCAGTGCAGGCAGAAAGAGGCGCATTATCTGATGTATTTTATCTACACCTATCCAACCCACGTGAGCGATAACTATTACCGCTTAAACAGTATAAAAGAGTTGCTACTTGCTACTACATTAATTGTAACATCACGATGGTATGTCAATTTCAGACATTGTTTCATTTCGTAGAAATTAGAGTACTTATACAAAACTGCTCCCAGCATTGAAAGCGGTAGTAGCAAAAATGTATGGAGGAGTGACCACTAAAGACAAATCCTTGCAGGCTTACACTTACGTGTCTACCATTTTGGTTTGCTAACGATACTCTTAATCTGGCATCTGAATCAATATTAATAATCACTAATCGTTGAAGTTATATGCCTGATGTCAAACGTTTACACACCATATATGCAAAAAAGTAGTTTTTCCACAAAAAAACCAACTCATCGTCAGCAACACTGATTTTCCTTACCGCGTATCCATTCCCACAGGATCCCAATTTGAACTCTCTCATACTGTCATCATCCTCCCAATATACCCAGGACAAGATCTTTTTTGCGCCTTCTGTAAATAGCATCAGCGTTATGCTATATCGCCTGTGTGCAGACAAGAAACCCTTCATTCTCATTTAAAATGCAGAATTTTATGCAATATGTGCTACAAGGGCACACAGACACATTTACTCAAACCTTATTATTGCAGACGACGACTGCATTTATTTGTATCACCACACAACAGCAGCAGCACAGCAGAGAGTCTCCCAGTCCCAACAATCCACTTCAAGAAAACTGCATTATTGAGGGCAGGTGTGGTGGTAGCTCCACTCCATTACTCCACGCATCCACAACAAACAAAAAGACTCTCATCATCTTATTATTTTCGTATCATGTCCTATCGTTTTTGTTGTACGTAATATATACATTGATAAACGCGATATGTAACCAACATTATTGTATGAACACAGACATTTAACTCTCCCGTACACCATACTATTTATTTAGGCATTTGAGTATTTGACTCGGTTCCCAATGTTTTAAAATGTTTCATGCATCTCATAATAATAATAATGATGATGATAATGTCGTTATACACAGTTTATGCTCTTTACACAGTTAGATTGCTAGCCGGTTCATCCATTTATTTTTTTTCTTATTTTTGCGTATTTCTAATAATCATTCCAATAATAATCAGTGAATTTTTAACTGATCAATGTTGACTGCCCATATTATGCAGTTGGTATTGCGTATATATGATGATGACGATGATGTTACATTCAACGAAGTACATTGATCTAACTTTCGTATATGTGTGGTGTAACATGTATGTTATATGTTAATATTATTATTATTCTTCTCTAACTCTAAACACACCAACAACTACATCAAACGCCAGCGTAACAATTTGCAGTCGATCTACATCTACTGCGCGGCTACTGCAGCGGAGCCCTGAACATATTAACTACTACTTGTTCTCGCTCTCTTTCGTTTTTTAATGTGTCATTCATAAAATTTGTGATTTGGCACACGTACAGCTATAACGCTTTTTATGCATCCATTCATCTGCTCATACGCTCAGTTTATTTTCAAATGATATTTACTGCGAGAGGCACTCATCGCTCAATAGCACGTGTGATTTTGGTACATCATCATCATCAGTGTCGCGTCTCCACCAAAATCACCAAAACGTAAAACGGTACAGTTCGTGTAGGAAAATATATTATCCAGTTATTTATTTCATGTCGTGGATCACTACAAAGAACGTCAAATTAATGATGTCCCCACCCGAGCTAGGAGACAGTCATTTTTTTTACATTTTTTTTAAAATGACGACTTTTGTTGACTTTCCCGTCACGATTGTCGAAAGGGCATCGTTATGACTATGCCAATGTAAATTCAACTGTGTTTTTTTTATAAAGAATGGTCATTCCCTGAATATTCCCTGTCTGTCGCTTGCATTTGGGGTGGGCATAAAAACAGTCATCCATCTTATCAGAGTACACGGTTAATTTTTATGGCTTGTTTTTGGTGTTGTTCTATTTGATAAAAAGAAAGTGACCACTACTGTGAGCAAACAGTAAAAAACATGGGAGCGCTTTGTTCGTCTCGAGCGATTATAATAGCGTGCCATGATGCAACGTGAATTGTTGTTGTGACCAAACTGAAATCGGTATCGGTGGGAAAAGGAAGGGCTACCTGTTTGTTTGCTTGAAGTTACTACATTATTACGTAAACGTCGAGAGACACTATTTTGTTCAGTTCATTGATATTCATAGGTTTCCTACTCTTTTGAACTTACACCCATTCACATTCTCTCCGTCGTCGTCACTGTATCAGCAAAACTCCATGCCGTGCTGAGTCTGTGTGTGTGCCTGCAAGCAAGGTGTATACACATTTTCACTATCAACAGAAATTATCTAGATTTTTGGTGTAGATTGTATCGCATGTTCCTCCCGTGCGAGTGTATTTTTTGGTTCCCTTCTTTTTTCTTCCCTGGCTGGGCTACAACGATGTGACACGCATGTGAATAGTATATTAGCGATAATATGTTTTTAGAAAGAGACAACAAAGTAAAACTGGTGCAAAGGCTTTGTGAGTAAATAAAAAAAGAGTGACACACACCACCAACCATTCCGTTTATATTTGGGGTGCATGAACCAAAACCAGAGAATAATCAATCACATGAGGATACTATCATCATCGCTCGTCGCCTCATCGTCAGTATTAGTGCAACTCGGTGACAGGTGAACTATAAAACGTACTCACCCTCTTCTTCCGTTTTTTCTTCCTGGAAATAGTCCTCGACGTAACACATTACACGTGTGTGTGCTTATGAGGGTGCCTATTGTGTTTTTTGTTTTGACTGGGTATTATATGCCCAATTTTCTCTACGTAACATTACAGTTCACAAGTTCACATAATTCAGCGGCAGTTCTTTATCTATCACAGCTATCCACCATTCATCGTGGAACTCTCTACCTATTCAGTTGAAACATGGCACGGCGCAGAGTAACGATGATAGAAGCTTCTCCAACGACTTCCGTTTTTTCCTTGCAAGGAATGTGTAACACGAAATAAAAAAGAAGGCAGAGAACATCGAATAGCAAAAATTACATGAAAACGACCCAACTCGATCATTATAGTTTGACCAATTGCAAGGAGAAGGTTGAATTGTTGCTGTTATTGCGCCATAAGTGGCAATCGTTTGCGTGAACATTAAAAACGGTTATGTACATCGTCAGGAATATATTACAAACCGACGTCATTAATTCATTATTTAATAGCAGTCTCGTATCAATACCCTCTTCCAGAGATCGTTGATCCACAATCTGGCGGCGTACATTTTCGATTTATTTTCGGAGTGAACTACCATTTTGGACGTTTCGATGAATGCTGAATGGAAATGGTAGGTAATGAAGCACCCGGTTGTCTAAAATCCTACAAAATCAACTTTTCTCAACTTTGCTGCTTGGCACTTTGTTAATTTGAAGAAAAACGTCTAGTGAAGTTGTAATAATCACATGGGAAAATCCGCAAGAAGGAAGAGAACAAAAGATACTACACCATCTACACCTCAAAATATTCAGCAATTTTTCAAGTTGTTGAAATGGACGATCTTTTCCGTAATTACAAGTGAAATACGTACTCTGATGTTTTCTACGTTTCTACCCAAAAATTTACATAAATTTGCTGCAGATCGGTTCTCATAATAGGGCTAAAAATTCACTCTGATATCCATTATCATCCAGTTATCCGATGAAGAATCTCAGTAATTGACTAAAATTAGGTATATTGTGTGCTTGCTTACAAGCGAAACCATTTTTGAGTGATTTCATTTAATTATACATGTCCGGTTGATCCGTACGAGGGAGATGTATATGTATTATTATTTCCAAAATCCCAAGGATAATAATAATGAATGAGAGTAAGCTTGAGTGCGGACGAAGGGGTTGAGAACAGACCTGCACACAATCGCTGTATACTACAACAATAGTCCAGTTTTCCAACAGCGCAGCCAAAAACTTATATAATATTATGTTCTCTTGTTAATTTTGACGGTTTTTATTGTGAGAACTTGTTAGGGGTTGAGGAGAGATAATGTACCATGCACCATGATGATGGCATAATATTATGTACTCGTTGTTACATGGTGTTATGTACCCGCGCATCATATCACTTTGTTCACCATTCGCACAACAATCGTGACTCACTCGCCCCATCAGCAAGCCTGACATTACGCTTCCCTGGAGAGCTGCAAAAACGGTAGGGCGCTTTACACGACGCTATTGATGGAATGTGAATTTCGTGAAAATGACAAGTTTTGTTTACCACGGCGGAGGTGAGTAGAGGAAGAGAGTACGATAAGTGCAGGTGTCATTGTTTCTGTTGTTGCGAGTCATTTCAAACATGGAAATTAGCCGTCATTAACTTTAAAGCGTGTGGACCATTGGGAATGGGACTGAGAGAAAATATTTTTAGACGTACGTGTGAGTAGAATTTTTTCCGAGACAGTGGAAAGAGCCATGCTACTGGTTGTACGCGTAAAACGTTTTTTACAAAATACTTCTAATTTTTATGATTGTCGGATTACATGTTGCGATAATTACAGCGTTGAGTTAAGCCAATTTGTTGACCTTGACCGGAAGAAGGTTCTTGTCTGGTTCTCGCAGTTTGTGCGTGAAATTAGTTTAAAAAATGTGAAGAAACCGGTGGGGAAGTAAGAAGGAAGACATTTATTTTTATTACAATTACATCGCATTAGTACATGCAGCTGATGTTTAAAAAAAATGAAAATGTTGATACGATGTTTCATGTAATTTGTGAAAAAAATATTTTTGTTTTCCCGGAGAGGTTTTTCGTGCTATATACCTTCAACGTTTAGTAAGCTTATGCAAGTGCAATGAAGAGGAACAAAGGGACAAGCGGTGTCCTCGTCTTCTTCTGTAACACAAAAACAATAAAAATATTGATAACGTAGTATAAGAGTAAAACGTGAGAAGGGGTGAAACGGAAATCCACAAGCCATGGTGTTTTTGGCCACGAAAGCGGTTTTGGTTGCCGCTTTAGTTGGGATTGGAGCATTGCAGTATTTTGCCCGTAAGTGTAAACGCGTCTCTTATCTTAACTCCGTATTCACCATCAGTAGAATTTTGTTTTCTTTTAATGTAGATATTTTCCAATTAACCTTATATTAAGAAAGGATTTACATACTCAAAATTAGATGTGTAATGTTGGCTCACTCTTAAATGAGCAAGTCACGATGTCTTTGATGTTTTATAATAATGGAGCAACGACTTTCATTCGTCTATCGCTATTGTTCTAAGTATTTAATGTGCTGCATGAATGTAGTGTACTACACATTATAAGACTGCATATTTTCATCCACGTCAGCAGTATTAATTACAACATGGAAGTTTGTTTAGCTTTACTTAGATTTGACCTTACCATTCAGTCAAGTGAAGTCTGTAAACTCTGGAGTTGTGATCGTAAAAATCTAAAGTTGCACTGTAAACTCTAGAGTTATTGGTCTACAACATACAATTTATTGATTACACATAACACATAATATAGCCACGAATTCATGTTTCCGGTGTCATTGCTCAAGACTCATGACTGATTTAGTTTGAACCATGAATGCCCTGTCCTGCTAATTATAAAATTTCGCTGAAACTATACAGCCTAGATATTTCAGCAAGGTATTAATGAGTCATCATGAATGGGGTTTTCTACAATGCTTAGATCCTGCCTAATAATTAACAATGAAAATGATCAAATAAATGCCATAAATAGACAGTACACCTAGAGCAGTAGTCATCAGTTCATGGAAACTGCAAAGGTAAATTAGTCACCCGTGGATAGACGCCTGACAAAGTGACAAATGAAATGAGTCACTTTTGAAGTTTATCATCAGTGCGCCATTCAATTTTAGCTATTTGGTACACTATCTAAATGAGCAGTATTATTAATCATGTTTCCATCTTTGAAAAGCCCGTAGAAATTATGTTTAATGATTTTAACGATCATAAATGCAATATGGTTTTGTATCCACCCAAAAATATTTCTGGTTAATTGTATGCATTCAATATTAGTATTCGCTACTTGTTTTCATGATTGAAATGCAGTTCATTGTTACGTAATTTATTTTTTGTGCGTCAATAAGATTAAGCGACAAGATGATACAAACATACCTGCACCCGTGCATGCATATGCCCACGTACGTAGGTAAATGACCTCCAGATTAACCCATCCCACCCAACCTAGGTAAGCATGTGCGGATTGGCATGTGAAGAAAATACTGACCACATACTCATAGTTAATTTTTTCAATTTTCATAAAAATCGGAAGCGACATAACAAATCTCATTAATTTTTATGGCGAAATTACATTCACATTAATCAACAAACAACATGCATCAAAATTCAAAATGCAGCAAACGACAACAATTACAACAACAATAATGCAATCTGTTTTTCTCGTTGTCATACAGCAGACTCGGAAAAAATGGCTGTGACAGTTTTGGGTTACCACTCCACTCTGATTGAAAAAGCCACACACTATCCACTATTTTTTGTCTGCTGTGCGGCAACTTCATTGCAAATTTCTCCGCTGTTTTGTTTGATCCATTTTTGGAAAAATAAAAAAGTGCATTGTGTGTGTAAGAGCTAGATTAGCAACCATGCATATAACGTGCACGAATTTCGGGATGCTTGCATGCTCTGGTAAACAGGTATTTATACATCCGATCACCAATGCAATGCGTATTGCGTACACCATTTTTGGCTAGCTTAAAACATAAATTTTACACAGAAATTAAATTAATAAATGGGATCGTTATGCTAATTTTCAAATCGTTTTATAATATATCTACGCGCAATCATGATCACTATTGCATTCAAAATGCAACACGAAGTAGGGCTAGGGCTAGCCCTGCCTGCCGGATTTCAGCAGCGGCACAGCAGTCGACAAACTTACCACAATTGGCCAACAGCTTGCTGGCTAATAAACTTTTCATATTTTTCTACCTTTTAATGCTCACCTACACACATGCTCGATATATGTATATCGTGTTTCAATATTATTTAATTATGCGAATCTACAAAAGGCGTCTGTTATCTGGGCAAGTACATCTTAATCTCATCTAATGTGATCAAGTAACAGTAATTTTGTACTCACTGTCAAGTGTCAACATTATCTTCGCGTTGAATCTTGTAACCCCAATCAGAATCAAGAGTAAACTGGACAAATCAATTCAAGTTTTGGCCATGTGTTTCGTATGCCTTTAGGGGACACTTAGGAGTAACAGTAACGAGTGTGACAGGATAATATAAAAGTTTTGACATAATGCACGTTATCGAACTGTTTATTACAACAATATTAGTAAGTAATAGTATTTATATTGATGTCCCAATTCACACTTGAATTTTTTCATGGTCATTTTTTTATTGTCATTTATCCATTCGTCTAAGAGTAGCGTCACGTCAATCAATGCAAACTTGTCTATGCATATGCATAGGTATGTATGTAGTGCAGACAATTTAGTAATTCAACACGGCCCGAAAGACAGAACGTGTAAATGTAATTATTGATTATTGTTATTGCTGTTGCAGTTTTATAAGCAGTTACTAAACAATACAAAATAAAAAAAACAAAGTACCTATTTCAAACAGCAAAGATGTGATTCTGCACCATTTGTCTCCTTTGCTTACTGCAGTTGTTAATAATGTGGTACTTCTACTCTAATTTTTCTTGATAGTTTAATAATAATAACGAGTTTCATAACGTTTCCTACGACCTTTGAATTTTAATTGATAGAGCGACCTGTGTCTGGTTTCTGCTGAGCAAAGGGACGAGCATAAATGTTGCTGTCTTTGCACTTGCACTCCAGACCCATTCGCATTGATTGATAAATGAAGTATTGGGCAAGATTATTACAATTACTCTACTCTAATTTTTCTAGTCACTTCATATGTTTGTTGGCGTGTTGAACAACAAAGTGTTGAGTAACAATGTTTTTTTTTTGTATTTCTACCTATTACGTAGGTATGGCATGTGCACGAAAAATTGTCACAGTTTGACTATTCTGTGTCTTGTAAGTACTACAGAGGACACGTCAGACAGAGACAAGTATTGCAATACATTAATAACAAAAGCGCATTATCTTTACCTTTGCAGCAGTAGTCTATAACTTGTGTGATTAGTTTCAAATGGTCACCGGCAATGTCATAAGGAACAAATACATTCAACAGGCATGCAAACATATAAAGATAATGATTAATTAAATTGATATTTATTTTTATATGAATTATTCAAGAGTAAATCATTTTAGATGCGCACTCGTGCATTATTTAATTTGAATAACCAAGTGTTCTTACTGGCAAGGTGGGGTACCCCCACCCTGCTAAGTTTGAATAATTAAATTTCGAACATTATCAATAACGCTTATCACTTCATTGCCATCATATTTGGATACAAGTGACACACATACTCATGTTATGCAAAGGAGTAATGTCGAAGTAGCAAAAGCCGTCGTTGGTTGGTTGTTGTTCGTTAGAAACAAGAATGAATTCAAAAATGTGAACTAGTTTCGATTCACTTACCAATGGTGAGGTTACTGCCATCCTACAAGTGTAATAACTCAAGTACCAGCGCTAGTGACAAAATTATGGTAATTAGGCAGAGCGCTCACAGTTTTAAAAACAACTTTGAGAGATGTCAAAGGAAAGGTGATAACATGCCCTTATCAAGTATGGTAAGCAATGGTAGGGGATCATCGCTTCTGCGCTTGATTAGTGTTTTTGTCTGTTGCGCGATTATACTCGAACGAAAGTGATTCAATTCAGGTGGGTCTCCTACTATGCGTCGAAAATAACAATGTTGTATTGCAAAATTAAATTGACAATTTTTCAAAATATTTTAAAAAATTTTCAAAAAATGGTGCATATCAAACTTGGTCAGATAAACAGATTGACAAATTATTACGCGACGAGTTGCGCGTCTGCCAAAATACTAATAAGATATATCGTCTATTTTCGATTCAATAAAAATGGAAGTGTGAAAAAACCTGGGAATCTAGATCAAAGGTGTATATAATATCATTATTATAAACTTTTTTGCGCTTTTTATTATTGGACATTCATTCATTCATTTTTTGCGTGTAGTAAATTGCAAAAACGATGAAAAATCTATATTCACTAACCAATTGCCGATTAATGTCACGATTGCCATTTCTAATTTACTTTTATTACGGAACAACGAAGGGCAAGAACAGTTCAGTTTATAGTAATTCAGCTGTTCACCAGTAGTCCTTATGCTTTTACACATAATTAACATGCAACATTAACCAACTTCATTCCTTGGGGCCAAGAGCAAAAGCAAAATATTCCCTAATGATGTCGAACTCTGTGGGACTTTTTACAAGTTCACGACTTGAAGAATATTTCGTTTATTACGCCTCCATAACTCAAGCAAGGGTGCTGTGTCAAAGTGTTTATTAAGTGTTTTGCACTAGTATTTCACTCCCTCTTTAGTTGCCTAAACCCATTCATTAGGTTGTTAAACTGTCATAAACCTGTAAATAACATCCTCCTCAAACAAGCATCATGGGTGTTACATATCAAGTCTGTCACCTTAAACTCTAAACAACCTACCAATTAAGTTCTTCACTCCTGTACATTATCAGCATGCCCTCGTGATACTATTTTTGTTGCATAACTCATCCATAACCCATAACTCATAACAGCCGTCCGTAATTCAAGCTTGTGTTGCAAGTAAACTAGCGAGCGATGTAAAACTGCTAAAAGATAATCGATGTACTGTACTTTTATAATTTTACTTCTATCTACTTTAATGACAAATACTATGCTACACTACTTGGTTATAATCCGCTACCTAATTCAAAATGAAAGATGTCATCATAATGAACCGCGAAAAGACGAAAAAATCTTACAATTATAATAAAATAGAAATGCACTTCATATTTTACATTTTATTCCATCACCGATGAGTTCCAAAATTTATAGGCCTTCAGTAAAGACTTAACGTTGTAAATAAAATGGTTATAAATCATGTTGGCAGACATAAAAAAGATTGTCTTCCAATTGCCAAATTGAAATCGACAATTATTGGTGTACCTTTGACATATTTAATGAAAAGGAAAGTTATTTTATTACAATCTTTACGTAACTTGACGGTTAAAGAATTCATAATTTCGTGAACATGTTACGCTATAAAATTCATTTCTTTCACTCTTTCAAGCTTTTTTTTATCCTATAATCGAGCATTTATAAAGGTATTAGTATTGGGTAATCAGTAATAGAAATAAACCTATTGGGCATATAAAAACAATAAGCAACATTGTTGGAGTAAAAAAAATTTTTGCCACCCGCACCCATCCCAGTAAATTTCCTGTTGTTGCATAAATTTGACAATAAAATACGAATAAAAGATTAGACAATCTGCCTTATAAACGAGAAATTCACTAATAAAATGTAAAATTGACAGTTTGATACACAAAATATCAGTAAGTGCTGTTGACTGTGCAGTAGCACCTAAAGAATGTAGCGAATTGTTTTCATCTTCTGCAAGTGTACAAGACACACGCTTAAAACAAACGTTGAATAACATACTATAAACTATGAGATATATCGATACCTACTAATACTAAGAAACGTAGTATAATTGTAAATTTGTGATGTCCTACTGTACCTATCAAACGCTGTTTGCGTTGTACGCGACACAATTAAAATAGAATGGTTTTAAAGCTCAATAAATAAATGCCGTATAAATTCTTATTAGTAATTTCATCTGTACAATCTCGCACTCACGTTTTCGTTGTTAAAATATATCAGATTCAAAAACTATTTTTTACTGCGTACATTCAGTTACACCTTCAACCTTAACATCTTCAACATGAAATGAAAATATAAATTCACGATGGATTCAGCAAATAAAAATAGCCAAGATTACAAGAGACAGTTAAACTATCAATACAAAATTAGTACTGACTGTTGTACCGCGCGGTAATCAAACAATCACCTTATCCATGTGTCAGCCAGGTCCTTATTTTCTGTTTTTGTTACATATGTTAGTATTGGTGTTATCTTTGTTAACTACGGAAAGCATTTTAATGCAGAAAGTAGTTTATGCGATCANACCTTATCCATGTGTCAGCCAGGTCCTTATTTTCTGTTTTTGTTACATATGTTAGTATTGGTGTTATCTTTGTTAACTACGGAAAGCATTTTAATGCAGAAAGTAGTTTATGCGATCAGTATGTTTATCTGTCTGTAATCTGTAATCCCTTTCGAAAGAGTTAACAAGTTCGCTCATACTTGAAAAGCACATACCTTAGCTCAGTGGAATGTACCCTAGCGAAACTCATACCAAAGGGACAAGTATGGTATCCATCTTTTGCTTAGCGAAAATAAAAATCAAATTTCTTCAAAAACGACGCATTGACAAGCGATTGTTTTTGAGATGTTCCGCGAGTAATTAGCCATGCTGAGTACTGTGATTAGTTTTTCAAGAATTTTGCAGCTTTGATAAGATAATTGAACTGTTTACGTGCAGAGTAATTTTGCTTTTTTGCCAAGAAAATCACAAATAAAACTAACGACCTTCTGGCATGCATTTTCTAGTATAACATGAGATTTCGGCGAGTACTTGAATGAGCAGAACGAGCATTTATTTTAAAACGCTTGGCTCGGCTCCCGCATTTTAATTACAACTCCAGTCATTTACGCGATAAGGCTGTTTAAATATTTGCACCAAATAGTTTTATTTCAGTGTGGGATATCCATCACGCAGAGGTTGTTTTCCTCGAGTCTAGATCATCAATTATTATACATATTATAAAGCAACCAGAACTATATCATTAAAGATAACTACCATTCAAATGCATATTTTATTTAATGGGATATCTTGCATAATAATTCAGACTTCGTCTGGTGACAGTCTATGATCGATGTCCAGAAATGTATACATTAGAGTACTAAAACCTCTGAACATGCCAATTTTTTTAATTTTTTTTAGGAAGAAGCCAAGAGAATCGTAACAATGAGCTTCACGGTAACACCAACTACGACGGATCCTTTTCCAACCTGGGGCATACATATGCGTCGTTTCCCTCCCCGTCGAAAGAACCCCCGCCCCAACCATCATTTCAAGGCAACACGCCGTTATTCTCCTTTCCATCAGGAGGGTTCAGACTGTTTGGTGCATCGTCACCTTCGTCGCCATCGACTTTTTTGAGAGACTGTGACTGCAGAGTTATTCATGAGTGTTCATCATTCCGAGGAGGAGCAGCATACTCCTTCCGACTACGTCGTACGTGTGGATTCCAAGGATTTCAACGAAAGGTAGACGCACAATTTAAGATATAATCACGCACAATGACAAACAACGTTAAATGTGGAGCTGTCTAATGTTTACACTTGATCACAATCACAATAAAACACAATAAATGATAATCACTCTATTTTATATCTTTGTAACCTTGAATAGATTTGTTGTGACGAAGGTCCAACGTTCTTCAGCACGCCACCGCCGTATTTCTCGCGAGACGAAATGAAAGACGCGTATGCTAATTTAAAACCAAAAGATGTTAATTGCCAGCACAATCATGGCGCAAACGGCGATACAAGTAGTTGCAGCTGCGATCATAGTCAGGATTTTAATGATGGCAGGGTGACAAATCAAGGTTCCTTCCGTTCTGAAGTGAACTCTGCTACAAGCGACGACAGGACTACCTCTACAACCACATTGAATCCTGCACAAGTTCAAGAGGAGAGTTCACCTGGAACGCCTATACCTCAAGATGAAGTCAGGCCAGTCACCCAAGCAGCAGCAACAACTGGGAAAACACGACTAAACTTTCCCGAAATAAATGAATACTTCCGAGATGATAAGAAAGATGAGGACATATCAACAGGGGTTCCACTAGAAATTGCTCTATTCCCTGCAGGTGATGACGATGAGACTGGATACAGTAGTAAAGGGAGAAATGATAGGATAGATTTAGCATTTGGGGAAGTTCCGATGGGGGAGAAAACGACTGAAAAAAGTACCTTTAAAATTAACGTTGATGGGACAGACATTAACTTTCCGAGCTTAAGCGAATACTTTCCAGAAGATGGGGCTGCAAGTGACACTTTCAAACATTTGGCCACTACGACGACAACGTCTACGACGGAGACACCGCTGACAGTAGAATCCAGTTCCACAGAATTGGAACAACAACAGCAAACTACACACCTATCGGTGGCATCAACGAGTGAAGCATCTTCCACGACATTGCACTTGGTTGACGAGCAACTGCCACCGGTGACATCTTCTACGACAATGCATTCGGTTGACGAGCATCTGCCACTGGTGACATCCTCCACTGATAAAGAGGTTGTTTCGTCAACAGACGGTGCTATGCCCAAAGAGCAAGAAGATAAACATAATGGTACGCACCAACACACGTCAATATTTGACGACATGGATATCATTGAGATTCCTGAAACGGGCACTGCGGAGAAGATCCCTTCGCAACACTCAACATCCAGTGAAGAATTCCCGGACATCACTGAGAGCATCATTCATGGTAGTAAGCAGAGGCCACAGAGCTTAGAATTTGAGCACAGTCTAGTCAATGACACTGTTGATGAAACGGTAAGCGTGCCAGTTTCCTCATCGACAACAGCTTCCCATATTATCGATGAGCAACCACTTACCACAACTTTGCCATCAGAAAGGGATTCACCAAGGTCAAATTTGTCAAGCGATAGACGACCTTTTGCATTATTGGGAGACACTGTAACTACAGTCAATGTCGAGGAACAGGGCACCACTGTTAGCAGCTTAAAATCAGTGAAAGATGAAGAAAACAAAGGAATAAATGATTCCACATACACAGAAACACCAATATTAAATAACGATGTTCCCAGGGCGGAGGGAAATTCTGATACTAGTCAAAATTCTACAGCTCAAGCAGAAATAAGCAGGACTGAGGAAGATTCAGCGTATACAATCATGTCACCGCAGCTGACAAGCACTGTGTCGTCGATGGAAGTAGTCACGCATGATGTTAACACAATTGAAAGCGAATTAATTGATATAAGGAACCTCAAAGAGCAATTGTCGAAGAATCTGTCTGCTTTCTTCCCAGATGAGGGTGAGTCGAGCATCCCTCCATCAGTAAGCCCTACGACTTTCACCATTGCGCCAGACTTATTCGACAATGAACAAGGGGAAGAGGATGATCTTAGTAAAACAACTACTCTGAATCCCAATGATCCGGAATTCCCAGTAAAAGAAAACACATTTTCTTCAAATTCACCTACTGCCACTCCATCCGAAGCACCAACAACTCTAGGCTCAAAACTAGAGTCGCCAGGTTACACAGAGAGTGATCTGAGTAGAATGCCCACTACAGCGGCAGGCAGTCAGGAAGATACCGCCACCCTGCCAATAGTAGATTCCACGAGAAACGAAAACGGAAACAACTACACACCCTAATGCTCCAGCATCAGAAACTACCACGGAAAGCTATGAAATAATGGGAGGTGAGCACTCAAAGAATCAAAATATTAGCAATGACGGCACCACCATTAGTATACCTTCGCAGTCAACACATTCAACAACCACTGCAGGCGATATAGCCGGAAGGGGTGAAGAAACGACGACACAGCCCGCTTCGGTGGAAACATCAACAAATGGAGAAAGCTTTACGCTTCCATCCAAGATTGAATCGACAACAACTGTACCTGTTCAACAAGCAGAGACGGAAGATGTTCATACAAATACTGATCGTACAGTCTTTCTTGTAAATGATCGATTGACCACGATACCGTCTTTATCGCTGCTGGCTGGACAAAGGGAAAATGATACTGTTTCTACAACATACAGTACGCCAATTGACGAGACACAACAAAAAGATGCGGACGTTGATCAGTCCGTTACAATCTCACCACAACGTACAACTACTACTGCTGTATATGATATCCCTGCAGAAAACGAGGACACAACAGTCAATGAACTTCCGGCGGTGTCTGAAACAACTACTGAAAAAACTAAAACAATGAATGATAAAGACAAGTTGGATGAAAATATCATAAATTTATTTTCACATCAAAGCGAACCAACAACACAGCTCCCGCCATCCAGAAAGCATACTACAGAGAATTTCATTGAGACAACTGAGAAAACGGAGGAAGATTTCACCACACATTTCCGCCCAATTGATATGTCCACAACTACAGCTACTACTTTATCTTCAACAGAGCATGATTTGCCAACGCCAGTAAACGATTTTCCCACGGAAAGCGAATCTTCTGTTTCACATACTGACGCTACCGCTGACCAGTCCGTCACGACCCCAAGTTCGCCACTCGAACAAACACCGTCGTCACGCACCACAACGGATGCCGGCGATATCATTGGAGAAATCTCTAAAACGACAACAGATCATGCCCTTCCAGAGTCGGATGGTTTCACCGAGAAATCGGGCATGTTGATAGGTGATGGTGCAACACCCAGTTTGATAAAGGAAGAAACAAGTACGTTGTCTTCAAAAGAACACGTATTGCCAACTACGGTGAGCGATATGTCCACGGAAAACGAAGATCTTGTTGCAAGTACTGAAATGCACCAACATAAAGATGCGGTAGTTGAACAGACTTTCACAACCACAAATTTACCACCGAAGCAATCGTCATCTTCACCTGCGACAACAGATACAAGTGATATCATTGAAGAGAATGCTAAAACGACAACACCTCCGGAGTTCGAATCCAACACGGAGAAATCATACCAGTTGATGAATGACGATAAAAGACCTATGAATATTAATCAGCTATTTGAGGAAACAATCACCAATATGCCATCACATCTTACTACAACCACCCCGCAACAAGCATTCACAACTCCAATTGAGGATGACATCACAATGACACACGATGCTACCTCAACGCTGGGTCCAAAAGAAATGTCTACAACTGCAGCAAGTACTACAACCGATAGCGAGTTGGGAGCACCAGCAAACGAAGATCCTGCTTCTGAAACTGAGGTGACTTCACAAAAAGATGTGACAGGGGAGCAATCTGTCACCACCACATTACCTCAACTTGAATCTTCGTCACGCACAACAGCAGCTACGAACGATGGTGACACGACGACGTATCATACGCTTTCGGTGTCGGAATATACTACTAAGAAATCTAATCATGTTGGAGAGAACGATGAAAATATACTTGATCAAACAGGCACCACAATGCCACCACAACAGACAACACAAGCAGCAAGGCAACAATCGTCCATATCTTCAACCGACGATGACACCATTATGGCACATGATGCTACCTCAACGTTGAGTTCAATAGAAATGCCTACAACTGACTCAAGTATCATGTCTTCAACAGAACACGAACTACCAACAACGGTGAGCGATATGTCCACGGAAAACGAAGAATTGGTTTCACGTACTGAGGTGTCGCAACAAAAGGATGCGGTAGTTGAACAAACTTTTACGACGACAAGTTTGCCACCCAAACAAGCATCATCTTCACGTACCACAACGGATGCAAATGATATCATTGAAGAAAATGCGAATGAAGAGTTCACCACGCAGTCTGGTTCAAGTAAACTGCTTGCCATTGAGACTAGTACATCGTCTTCAGCAGAGCAGGAATTGACTACCCCAGTAAACGATTTGTCCACGGAAAGCAAAGCTCCTGTTTCACAACCTGACGCCACAGTTGACCGGTCTTTCACGACCACAAAATTGCCCTCCGAAGAAACATCACCTCCACCAACAACAACAGGTGCAAATGATTTCCCTGGAGAGACAATTGATCTGACAACAGATCATGCATCACAGCTCTCGGAACCCAGCACTAATAACTATGACCAAATCATGTATGGCGATAAGAAACCTATGGATATTAGTAAGTTTTTTGAGGAAACTAGCCCCAAACTGTCCACAACTACAGTTGGTGAAGACAGCACTATGATACATGATGCTACCGCTACGTCATCGTTGGGTTCAATAGAAATGTCTACAACCGAAGCAAGTATTATGTCTTCAACGGAACGGGAATTGCCAACAACGGAAAACGGAGAATTTGTTTCACGTACTGAAATGCCCCAACATGATACGGTAGTTCCACAGGGTTTTATGACCACAAGTTTACCATCCAAACAAGCATCATCGTCAGGTGAAACAACAGTTACAAGCGATATCACTGGGGAATCTGGCGACACAACAACAAGCGATACCCTTTCAATATGGGAAATTATTACAGAGAAACCTGGAAAGATGAGTGATGACGATCAAATAACTTTGAAAGACGAAACAGCCCATGATACGGCGTCAACAACTCGGTCACCTCAGTCTACAACGCCAACAATGGTAGAAAACATTGTGAAAGATGACTCAACCTCACCCGACTCAATTGAAATGTCCACAACTTTCGCAAGTACTTCGTCCTCATCTACTAATGATTTCTCCAGTGAAAATGAAGATTTGACCACAAAAGGTAGTAGCGTTGTAGTTAATGAGCAAACT
>JAHZNE010001749.1:0-37371 GCA_027744055.1 Callyntrura sp. NNG-2020
TATTGGACGACTGTGAACATGTGAATCATTGACAGCTTCACGATCATAATATGTCATAATCAGCGTTAATCAAAACACTCTACGTTTGTCTTATTCATTACTCTTTTATTAGTACAACATTTACGTTTATTTGCAGAGGTTAATTTAACGGCCAGCCCAACCAGATGCAGTTACTTACCGTAGTAAAACTAGCATCTCCTCCTTTTCGTACACGACCAAAGAAGAACTAGTGAAAATAAAGAGTGTGTGAGGCGTGAGGGTATCAAAATCTAGTGTGCAGTTACCGCTATAAAAACGGTGGGCTCGAAATGACCTCAATCTAACTAAACTCTGACACTTCTCACTTCAACCAGCGTGCTAGGTATTTCTGACAGCTCATTATTGCGATTGGGTGACCATTTGCATCGCTAACGAACAACGGAGTTTGACTATGAAACAAAAGTCATGTTTAGGATACGGGTGAAGTAAGAGATGCAGAAATAATTACATTTTCCTTTGAATGAATCCCGCTGTCCGTATTATATGCATTACGTATTACAGACATGTATAGTTTGTGTCTGCAATATGTACTAATAAGTACATTGGTGTACTACTAACAAGTATCATACACCGTGATGGCGCCGCGGTTTCATTTTGAACGCACTGTTTGAGATTTCGGTCATCATTATAACGACAGTGAGCGGGTATTCTACTTGACAATGATGATGATGTAAATTTTTAAAGTGGAAGACATTTATGGTGGAGGGAGATACTTGTCGAAGACGGCCTTTCATATTATTATCATATTGATCCACATTTTTTGAAACAGTGGAATAATTACAATATTGATTGACTACACTCGTAATTTGATTATAACAAAACCGAGAACAATACTAAATGCAATTGCTCAGTAAATGGGGTGTTTGTCAGTCGTGAACTGTTTTTCATGGTCAATGATAGACATTTCATTTTTAGGAGTAGGGACGCCAAATAAGGACTTTGCAATGAAACGATTACCAGCTATAAGATTGTAATTGTTGTAATGAGCCTTTGTGCCGCTATTACGGAATACTTTTTATATAACAGGGGTTTCATTGGCATTGAATGCCACGTAATATGTCAGTACTCTGTTGACGATGATATTGACCAAGTATAAGTGTTGATGAAGCGCGTAAAAGAGCATTATAATGAACATGACAATACACATAACCACGCAATCACGGTTGTTATTCATCGTCAGTTGCAACTCGAAGATACTAGGGGAAAAGAAACGAATAACGAATGGATTGGCAACTGGCTGGCACATCGTCTACTTTGCTTGTACGGCAAGACTGACTACTCGTTTTAAGCCATGCAAATGCAATGGTGGCACAAAATGTTAAAAAACATACCAAATGCTATCTGGCAAAAATAAAATTAGGGTTCCCCCGTTAAATTTAGCCGACTGGGCAATTTAAAATTAGATTAAATTCAAAATAGCGTTGATTATTCAGTTTTTTAGTTGCCACTTTTGCATTGCGTCTATCTGGCTGTATTTTGGACTCAGTCAGTAGTCAACCTTGAAGTATCCAATATGGGATAGTTTGCAAATTGTTGTTCCACCCGAACACGGGGAAAGGGAAACTCGTACGCATATACCAGCATTAGCGTAAGTAGCAAGAGCACTAATACTGCATATTATGCTAGTGATTCTTAGAAGGTTGGCGAGGAAATCATAATGATGACCACCTTCTGGCAAATGCACTGTTGCATTACATTTACATTAACACTTGCTTCATCATGTTTCCTTTTCTCATCAACGTCGATTTTGTAGCTATGTATAGAATCTCCGTATACATTTCTCTCCCTCTTAACTACAGCTTCCCCTTTATTATCCGCATCTCTGCTTCGTCATTTTCATCATAAGTTGTAAGTAATTTCACACTAAACACTTACCATCATCATGGATCAGGCACCTGAATTGAAACAGCTCGTGATACCCGCGAAGAACTGTGTAAGTAATAATAGCTTGTAATATCCCTTGTCATAATATGCGTACCTCTCTCCCTGTGCTATAGTGTATATTTTTTATTAGTTTCTAGTGCACAACCAACACCTTCGCCGCAATTTGGTCAAGCTTACTTGACAAAGTTTAATGACTCCTTTTCTTCGGTTTGTGGTTAGGAGCACGAACACTTTTTCTATAGGTACGTACATACACATGTGTACAATTTTAAAACTTCCCTGCTGAAGTGCAAATGTTTTAAGCTTTTGAATATCAATTTCATTATTTCTGGTTTGCATTCTGCTTTTGTCAGATCTAGTATGTCAGTATTACCGAATAAACTCCATCTAAAACGGTTTTTCACCTCCAGCTTACTCAGGTAGTCAATATTCTGAGGTAGGACGATAAAAGATGATAATACGGTTACGCTAACTTAAAAAATATTGTGCTCGGGCATTGCTTGTACAGTTTTGGCTGCGTCATTAAAATTCAGCCACTGCATTAAGCAAAGCAAGAACGTATCATAAAAGTAAAATGACAAATGCTGACAAATCACGAAAGCTATAGTATATTTATGGCTTCCACAAAAAAACTATGCATATATGAGCTGACCATATAATTTAGCAATACGGTAAGTACGGTACGGTAAGTAGCCCTGCGAAGGAAATGAAACATTTTTTATCTCTCTAATTACGACGTTTATAACATTGACGTCGTAACATAGTACAATGACTCTATTGTTTATTCATTTGTCTATTTAGTGCCTATGAACTGTCCAATTTCTTTTTTTTTCACTTCTGACGGTTGGACACAATTTTCATTTATGTCGATATGCTTAATTACTAATTAATTTACGGCAACAACCTCATCAGGAAACACAGCACAAAATCCAATAATGTCAAATGTCAACTCTTTCATGGTATTTGGTAAGTCATATTATGCTATGTCTGGTAACTTAAAAACACCTCTAAATGGTCTGACTGGCAAGGCATATACCGGGAGTACCTATACATTATACATCCAACATTATTCATCAGATTGTTGCCTGTAGATTAAATGATCAAATATGCCCACAAAACGTACGTTTTAAATATTACATTCGCAGTTTAACTCGTAATATTAATGACGCAGTATGCATTCAGTCCAGGCATCAATGCCCATTATAAGCATTTAAAAAATGCATTACCCTATTCCGTCTAAATTGTAATTTAATGGGAGTTTCCCAATCATTATGTAACATTATTATTAACGTCTCATCCTCATTCCAACGAGAGCATACAATAATAATGATAGTAATAATTGTAGCTTAACTCTCTTTTTATTAAAAGTCTCATACTTGAGCTGGATCTGGACCTATTATCTTTGTCTTTAATAAACATGTAGAAAAGGACAGATGTGCATTTCGTGCGTTTAGCTTTAATAACACCACCGCCGAGCAGCGGCATGAAAAAAGATGCACAAAAGTGAATTCTTTGGTGCATAGCGCAACAACTGCAGCAATAAAACAAGCTACCTCGTAAACGTGTAAAATCTAGGCCAATGTAAAAATACTAAAAAACCCCATTTATATACGCCAGTTAAGACGACGAAGCTTGTTGTCTGAAAATCGCTATTAAAAATCAGAACATTTAAATGATTTAACCATACCCCTGCCGTTGAAAGATTCTGACTTACTTAACCGTCACACATTACTGACCCAACATGAATCACAACTGCTGACTGCTTTGACAATATCTTGCACATTCTTTATATCTCTTCCTTGGTTGGATTCCGAACTCACTCCAACTATTTTGCCACTGACCTTAAAAAAGTTTTTCTAGGATAGCTTTCTATGTTTACTGAATAGATTAACTGATAAAGATTCACAAAGAAAAATATATAAATTAAGCAACCGCATATATAGGGTTAGTGAGTACAGTCGTACAGTGTACGTTGGCATAACATATGCAATATTGAAATAATGCATATAGGAAGGGAGTATACGTTGAGTTCCCAAAGAACTATTTCTTCGTCATTTATTCGGTTACTTGACTTTTGTTTCAAGCTTAGTGCGCCGTGTAGTAAAGTGTATTGACATGAAAATGAGTGTCTGATACTCATTCCTTCCATAACATTATTATAAAGCAGCAACCCGTACGGTAGTAGTTATTGTAATGATGATGATTATACATCTAGTTGTTGGTTGTTTCGTCCCATTATAATGATACTGAGAATGATGAGTTTAATCACAGTGAAATCATAACAGTGAGTACAAGTAGCGATCCCTCTCGTCCTCATCTTCTTCGCTTTTTTTATCCCCCCAATTTTAACAACACATCTTCTGAGTGTGTGGAAGGAGACGCATAATACACTGTTGACTCTGCTCTGCAATTATCCAACTAACAGGTCCGGTACTTTCATGCTACTACATTTTCAAGGTAGCCGTTAAAAATACCTACCTTGTTGTATCAGAGTGTGATCATGAAGGAGATGGTGGTACAACAACCGGACATTAGTGTGATTCTATGCTTTTGTAGGGAGAGGAGACTCGTATTCTATTTTCTTCCTGTTATTTATTCTCGGCTACCAGATTTCTTCCTGAGTATTGTATTTTGATTGTGTGGAACAAAGGCGAGTTTTAACATGAGGCTATTCTCTCTGTGAAAATGGCTCTTTCTACAGTAACTTTTAAGGCACTGCTAGTGCTATTATTATCCTGTCTAATTTTAGAAGTAAATCTTCAAAATTATACACATTTTACTTTTTATGGCCAACTCGGAGTACTTCTCATCATGGGTCACCCAGTGAGACAGCGGGATACTTTTACATCAAATTTAACAGTAAAAAGGACCATCTCAGCTTGTCCTCTTGTACGAAATTCATGTTTTTCTAGAGATAAGCGGAGAGTGAGGAAGGGAGAGAGAGATGATCAAAACGGAGATTGTTGTTGTTGTTGAGATAGGTGGAGGTACCACAGAGGGAAGGAAATAAACAGGGGGTTTTCTCCAAACACTCTTGACGTAGTTTTTTTTATAGAAAAAAGATACACCTAGAATGTAGCTATGCGTAAAAGTCAGCGTAGCATCAAACAGACACGCATACAAAATTCCTGGCACTTATATTCTCAACAAGTGAAGAAGACAAAGACACAAAAAATAATACATTTCTACTCTCAGAATACTTTCCAAATAGTAATAAAAAACATGCTAAGGAGGAAAACTTGACTTTGCTGTTCCCATTTGACGGAGTTTAGGTATAAAGCTCTTACGAAAAGTTTAATATGATAAAAAGGAAAGCAAAAAAAACTGCGGAAATAGAAATAATACAAGGACTCTTGAACAATCTCCAAAGGGAAAAGTGCATCAACAGGATGAATGTTTCGATTTTTGTAAGTAGTTTAGTTATATTAAGAAATAAACCTTGGCTGCTACAAAAACGACTTACATCCTTAGGGCTTAGCATACTGAGAAAAATGTGTAACGGCAACTATCAACCATGCATATATATATGTGTATTTGGTATCATATTATTTTGGAGGTCTTTTAGCACTCGAGTGTACTCGAGGGGTTTGATTGTCCAAAACATTTGGCGTAATAAACTAAACACTACTCATCTTAACCCTTTATCTTCTCTTGCATGTTATGTCAGCAGCAGTGCAAGAATGCATATACATAAGTGCATGACGATGAGTTTAATAAAAAGGAAGCAACGAAATATCATGTGTAATATGTATAACAACATGTTTCTAATAAAATTTACCCCATTTTATAATGGCGGAAACAATGTCACGTTACGTAAACCGTTTCAGGGCACAATTTAATAGTAAAATCACAAACATTAGTGTTATAGCTATATAGTACATAAGTAAAAAGTAATCTTCATTTTGTACCTAAATGCACGTGTGGGTGCCAGTCCTCCCAGTGACGCACGTTACGTTAAGGTACGGTGAAGTGAACAGGCATGAGCATGTGGTGGTAGTGGAAAGCCACGAGAAATGGAATTTTCTTATAAGTCTAAAGTAGACATGTAACAAACTTACCGCTTTTACGCAGTGACTCACTCAATCTCTCTCTCTCTCTCTGCGAGAGGAGAAAAAAAATTGCTCCTGAGTGAGCCAACGAATATATATTATGAAGAGTCATGTTGTGAAATAAAAAATACATTAGTTGGTCCATTCCTCGTGTCACGAGAAAAAACAATGGGACTCTCAACAAGTGTTTCCTTTTAACTTTTCTAAATCTATTTTCCTGACTTCACGTTTTCTTGCTCTCCTCTCACTCTCTCTCTCTCTCGTCTGCTGCTGCCTTCGGATAAAAGTCTTATGTTTCTTATTACAATGAATACACAATTACAATAGGTATGTATATTTTTTTCTGGCAACGGCAACGTGGGTGGAATATAAGGATGTTGATGTGCGCGGCTCGTCAGACTATTTTCCAGACAGCAATACACAAGGCGTGAAAATTAAGTAGAAAATTTTTCATTCATCATCACCCGTGTTTAAAACAGACACACACGCATTAGAGCGCTAATGCGAGCCTTCAAAAAATCAACGCAACGATGCGTATGCACACAGATCCAGAGAAGAATTAATGCATTTTGTTTATACTCGAGAAATATACAAGCACTTGTGTATATAATATACGGATTTGGCCCAATGCAATGTGTGAATGTAATAGTAATAATGGAAGCATTTTTCATTTTTAGTTCCATGGGATGGCCCTCGTTGCTGAACAATTTACTGTCATTTTTAATGCTTGTTCTCACCAGGCCGTAAGTAGTTTTTTCCAAACATTTAATGACAACAAGCGTAATATGAACTCATCATAACCCTACACAATGGGTTTTTACCTGGCTTATTGAAGTGCTCCGCTGTTGCTGTCACTGAATTTGTAGTTGAAGATTGAAGTGGGCAACAAAACACTTTTTAAATAACTTTGAATAGGTATACATCTTTATTCTTCTGAGTAACAAGCAAAAAATAAAATATCCACTTAGGAAACATGCACTTTTTGTTCCTTGTCGTTTCCGTCTCGAGTTGGATGTAGAATAGCATGTTTCTTCCAGCGGGTTGGAATTGTAAGTAGCACCAAGCATTTCCTTCAATATTGAATGCACCTGAATGTAATATGCGAGTGTCCACTGTTCCTAATTTCTAATTCATTTCGAGACAGTAGGTGCCTCTTCAAGATGTTCAATAATTAAGTACGTTTTTTAAATATGCACTAATATTGATCTGTGCAAGTCACACAAAAATGTTTAAAAAATAGATAATGTTCACGCTTTAATCTTACTAACAAACCAACGAAAGCAGTTTTTATGAAATGACGTTATTACACTTAATGGGATAAGCTTAAATATGATACGTGTAAAATTGTATTTAACAGGTTATATTTAAGTTCAGTTGAGGTCATTCACAATCCTAAAGTAATCTAAAACAAAGATCCCTTGTCCCCTATATGTCGTCACTATTATTTATAACTACAAAAGTTAATTCTGCTCTAACAAAAAATGCTTTTATTTTTCTTCCGTTAAAAGGACTATAATGGGCTAGCTGTGAAACTGTTAGAGATTACTACAGAGAGAAATAAACCTTTTTAAAACTCCGGAACGCCTCCCTCTGAAAACCCTCCCCAGGGGGTTCAAAAACGGATTTATTGAAGTTTTTAAAAACTGAGTGTCCAAAAATTTGATGAGCTTTATTGTAGAAACGTTTACTCACAATAACGATATAAACTGAGCTTCTTGATAAAAAAAAGTGTTTCCTTGTTGTTACACTTCTTGATATTTTTATAGAATAGGAAGAAGTTGAAAGGGAATCGAGAAAGAAAAACGTCCTGCAGAGCACCACTCACAGGTAGAGAAAAATTATCTTTGATAAACGTGAAATGTATACATCTATCTATGTATATAAAATCCCCACTCGTCGTCTTTCGTCTCTCTCTGGTCATATAAGAATCTTATAAAAGCAACGCTTTCTGGGAAAGTTTTTAGAGAGATGTTGATTTGTAACATCTTGAAACTAGACAACTGGGATGGCGAGAAGGGTTATACAACAAAAAAGGGAACTGAAGTGAAGAGAGCCATTACATAGATACAGAAAGGAAGAAGGAGCACTTTTCGAGGAGAACAATGAAATTACTGAAGTAAACGCTTCGGTCCAACACCAGGCAGGCACCGTCAATTCCCAATACCACTATAACACAATCATCAGAAAAGAGGGAGAAAGAAAGATGGCAGCAGCAAGGGACACAACACGCTTAGTGTAGTGGAAAAAAGGGCAATCCTCCACTAACTCCACGACGAACACTGAAAATGAAATTACTTCATAAATAGGATTCCTCTAAAACTGTATTATTGCGTTATCTCTCTCCTCTCTGCAACGTGAAGTAATAATGAATTAATGTAAATCGTATTATCTAGTTTACTTGTAATAGGCCGTGTTAAGATGTTGAGTAATAAGTTTCCTTTTTATTCTCTCTTCCCTTTTTGTTGTGCGCTTTTTGATAAATCTCATCTCCCAGTTGATAATAGTATGGAAAAAACTTCAATTTGAATGCATCGTCATCATCAGGAGGATCGCTATTATCATTTTCTACTGATATCAAAAGTGAATTAAACGCTGCATCATAATTTTCCTCAACTTGTTTGGCGATGACGGCTGGCCACTTTAAAATGTATCTGTATATATAAACTATACACTTACCTGGTAATATGCTGGATCATCTTGTTAGGTTGTTGCAGGTATGTAGTTTTCTATCTCTCGACCTTGTATAAAACTTGTCTGTAGTAGGAAGACTGCATTTTATTGCCACAAAAGGAAAGAAATGGAAAAGGTGTCCATGTTTTAATAAAACTGAAAAGTACGATAAACTAAAAAAAAATCGTGATGTGGTTTGATGCGATATTTTTTCCGTTGTAAAGGTTTGTCATCAACACTGAAGAGAAAAAAATGATCGATTTTATTACGTCGTGTGGAATTGAATATCATCCAGGGCGAGCCAATCTTGAGTCAGTCTAGAGAAAAAGTTACTGCAAAATATGTCTATACCTACATCTACGTCATCTCTAACTTCAAAAGCGTTAAAGTGTAAATTTTCGATTTCGTTGTTTTCATCTCATCAATCTTCTGAATACCTTAGAGTAAGTGAACCCAGTGTGATATGTGCTATGCTAATGCTGGGCAAGACAATTGTATCAATCTTCGTCTCATTTCTCATGTAGATCGATTCAATGAGCGACGAAATTATAGAGTGCCCTAGCACAGTTACAGTTTACAGTGATGAGGTTACGGCGATTGACGATGGTGCAATGCAGTAGTGTATGTGTGTAACCCACTTACCCGAATTCGTAAATTTCTTGCCGGTGATCCAAACTTGTTTTCATCCGTCAGTTCTTTCCTTTCCTTTTGTCATCACATCTTTCAACGCATTGTTGACGTTCGCTGTTACAGTTTCAGCATGTGTCGTTGATGTCATATATTCTGTTTTGTGATCCTCCGGCTATTTCGTCTCGGAAGAAATTTATTCATGGAGATAAATAAATTAGGTAGGACTATGTCATAACCAGATACTTGTTGATTCAGTCAACATCAAGTTCAATTTCAATGAATTAGTTTGATCTTGTTGTTTTCATTTTAAACCAGGTGAATTACTTTCTTTTCCAACATCTCGGTTCTTACGTAATCAACGATGAGGCTGCAGTCAGGTCAAGTATTCATGGGGTACGAGCATACACATTCTTAAATATTTTTACATGCTATTATGCATTTTATCAGAAATGTTTAAACCAAATAGCCTTGAAACAGAACTAGGAAACAATCAAGGGTCAACTCCTCGTAAAAAACCAAGCTTCAAACAATGTCGTGTTGAGAATGTGAGTAACATGCTGAATGCTTGTGCTTGAGCATCAATGAACTGAAAAAAGCTGTTCATTCTTCCAAGAGATCCTTAGGGAGTCAAAAATATTATGAGGAAAGGACCCCTGTGATGCGAAATAAATGAAAAAATACTATTAAGAAAAAAAATTATCGAACTTTTAAGCTCCTTCTTGGCTGGAAACTCGAGTAAGGTTTCAACTATAAAATTTCATTTTTTTCAGTTTATCTTTTTGTTCGTTTTTAATTCTTCGAATCTCAAAAGCATTACAAAGTTATATATTTTTGAGGGAGGACGATGAAGAAACCAGGTGAATGACAGTAGAAGAAACTCGTTGATTATCCAAGCGTCTGTATTGGATGTGCGCAGAGTAAAAATGGTATATCGAAGAAAAAACTATTGTTTTTCTGTAAAATGAAATAATATACTTTTTCCAAAGTTTGAGAGTCGAGCAGTGTACATTTAATTGTCTCAAGCTTCACGATCTTATTTGATCTAATCTCATTACCGCTTTAGGGACTCTTTGTTCAAGAGGGTCTGCACACGGGAATTTGTTAAAATAAGTAAACCTTAACAAAGTAAGGAAAAGTTTTAACTCCCATGTCGCGCACTATTGCCTGCTGAAAAACTTCTCAATTTACATTGATAACCAAAGTTCTTACAATTATACCTTTTCTCGTTCCTTTTCATGGACCTGTTAAAATTATTGGACCGTGAACGCACAAGACGTCTCGCATTTCTTAGGCCACAATTTCTGCAAAGTTCATGTGCTGCTAAACTGGAGAAAAATCAACTTCCACCGTTGGAGTGTTTAGACATAATTTATTTTTAGATCGTAGAAGAGCCTATTTACTATGCATTCTTTATTCTCTCTTGTTTCCAACAAGGGCATTATTGTTGAGACACAGAACACATGTTGTTACGCTGTACGCTGGACAGTTCCAGGGTGGAAGCCCAATTTTATACCTGTTCAAGAGATATAATGACGACGACTGACGAGTGCGTTGGATAGAAATCCTTGAATTTATCCGTTCACGAATAAAATAAAACCGATGAGTTTATAAAAGGCATACGAAACAAGCCTTAATTTACTATTTTTCCACACGTTAGCGCCCGTTGAAATGAAATAAAATGCTTCATTTTCTCAGACGACGACGTTTTCCATTCCATCTTACGCATTTTTTTGTATGTGAGTAATGAGCTCTAATGAGAAATAGACGAGCGGGAGCACTACTGGGAGGTTTAATAGCTTTTTTGACACGTTTGAAATAAAAGACGTCGGAGCCTCGGCTGCCAAGAAAAATTACCACAGCTTCTCTAATATATCTCCCTAAATTGAGTGCCAACCTCGTTTTTGTTCTTCTAAACTGACAAACGCAAGAAGTACGTACCCATTATGTATTCTGCATACCATGTTCTCTTATACGCGTACATTTTTGTTAAGTCACCAGTCACCACTCCACTCTTTCTCGCTTTAGTTACTTTTAGTCAAGCCGTTAAAGTGTACGTTTTTTTTCTTCGTTTGTGGTGAAGTGATGTTGTGAATATTGCGGTGGTGAAATGACGTGGCTGGCTACACAACACACAACTTGAGTCAGAACATGTACATATCTATTCTTACACAGGAGATAGATCAGTTTCTTTATTCGTTTCACTTTTTCTGGGAACAACCACTTTTCTTTGGCTCTTATATACTCCCGTATAAGAACAAAATATAAGAGTGGGTTGCACACAACAACTTATACTGCTGTGTACACATGATTGTTACAGAATTAGTATACTTTTTTGCTTTAAAAACGGACGCACATGTGTGAATGTGTGGAAAGAGGGTGGCTCCTGCCGTATAAATATTATGTGCACTTGGTGAAGTCTGGGCGGATTTTGAAATCTGAGTTTGTGATGATAATAAGTTTTTCTGGTGTGTGTGGTATCATGTTCGCCCAGACATGACTCCGAAAGAGATTATATTTAAGTAACAAAACACCACAAACAGAGAAATGGTGGATAATACTTTATGCCAAGACAAAATTAGCGATAATTGGACTTCAATTTCGTGGTTTTTATTGAAGAATGCCAAGCATTTCGGAGTAGCGAGTATATAATAATGTGTGTATTTTTCAAATTGTTTTCAGCCAACACAGCACGTGTAAATATGCATATTTCATTTCCCAATCCAATATTTACTTGTGCAACTTCTAAAAGATAAAAGATGTACAGTTTATATAATGATGATTACAATTACAAATCGAAACACTGTTCATATCTATATAGTTTATAAACAGATACAAAAATATATGCACATGATGTCAACCAAACTTTCGGTGTGGCACGACTTTAGGAAAAAATTGATTGATGTTTATTGTCGCCAAAATATTTTGGAACATTTTACTCTAATGCCGTAGTCCATCCATCTATTTCAAAGAATTGGGAAGCAGATCCAAACGATGGCATCATTAATTGAGGAGAAAGTATCATATCCGGTTTATGTTTGTTCGTCGTTACTGGTCCACTAAACGCGCTTTTTATTCTAAATAGTGTCGAAGCGAAAAGAAATTTTACTTTTATACGTCTATTTACAAACACAGCTAAACTGCCATCAAGCCCTTTTGAAGGATTTGAACAGTTGCCAAATGCACTACAATAACAAGGCCTTTGCCAAGCTAAAATTCAAGTCTGGAAAAAAAGACCCGCACAGATTTCATTGAGTAGAAAGTGAGACATATAAATGTGCTATTACGGAATAGAATAAAGGTCCCCGACAAACGCCATCACTTTTTCACTGTGTACTCAGAAAGGATGCCTTTCAAGTGGGCGGATTCGTGCTCCAGTTTTTTCCTTATTCGTTTTCCGTATATTTTATTACAAGAACCAATGCTCCAGATTTTTTTATTTGGGAAGTGGGAAAAATCGTATGTATAAGCTCCAGTGGCACTTATTTTTTTTCTTCAAGGAGCAGGAAAATGTCCTTTTTCCAGTACATCCTACAACAATGCATTTTTTACGTTGTCCCCTATATCCATCCACACATTGGAGTGGTACATGTTGACTTTTTATATCTTTTTTGTACAGAAAAACATTTGGTGTTGTTTTAGAATAAGATGACAGTCCATAATACCGTATTATATACGCGTATCGTATCGCATTGCTTGGCACAAAAATTGGTTCCATATGGATAAAAAGATACACAGTCCACACGAGTAACTACATATTACACTGTACGGATAATATGTTTTTTTTTTCAGATATCCCCTCAAAAATGCCTAAAACATTGGGCATCATCATCCTCTTTTCTGAACCATAAAAAGAAAACAGTTCCGTTTGTTTTCCATTTCCGCACAGCTCTCTTCTCCAAACAACTTATATATAAAACTCATTTTATTATTGTGTCTAAGTCTACCTACCTATGCACAAACTGTGTCGAGGACCGAGGAGCTTATGTTTGGTTTCGTTTGTCCTTGTATTTGTTCAGGGATAAGTAGATATTCCATTTGATTTTGCATTTTCGTCAGTGTTCCCCACGTACTGTTTGTGCATTTAAATTTAAAAATTAGGAAATTCCCTGTGTTTGCACATTTGGGGTAGGATACCATTTACTACATTGATCGGTAGAAATTTATATATAAATGGATATAGGCATATATATGCCATACCTATAATGTTGACATTATTTTTATTATTGCCAAGTTTGATACAAATTTGTTTACCGGAAAATGGGAAAGACGAATGTATATCTTTGCGGTTTTATTTCATGTTTTATCCGTTTACTCAGCTAAAAAGCTAAAATACTATGGCTAGCTTCTTCTGGGGTTTGTCTGTCGGATAATTCGGTTCGTAACATTTCTATAAAATGTAATAAAAGTTGTTGAAGAGGACTGACGAGCTATTTTTTTTGCAAAATATTTTGTGTGNCTGTCGGATAATTCGGTTCGTAACATTTCTATAAAATGTAATAAAAGTTGTTGAAGAGGACTGACGAGCTATTTTTTTTGCAAAATATTTTGTGTGCTTCAAAGAAATTCCTATTCCTTCCGTTTCTCTTGTGGCTTGCTTGTGTTATCTATGAGCTCATCATACCTCCGGTAAGCGGTATCGGGCTAGGTGATACAAAGGTTTTTAAAGGATGGTTGTATGTCTCTGCTTTTGCACAGGAAAAGGCATAAGTAAAAATCCAGGGATTCCGAAGCGACTACTGGATAATGGAAACTATCACACGAGTCGACAAATTGTTAGCGAATTGCTTTATTTCAGACTAATGAGACTAATTCAACCGCATAATGCTATGCGTACGAAAGTGTGTCTTCCCCATAATTTTCCCCTTGGGGAAGAGGTTTATCTGCGAAATAATCTCGGAGCCACTGAATCTAGTCATTATTGATTTGGGTGCAAATACAAACAGAATTTCAAATAAGTTAACCGCTATAGTCTCACGGTACATACGGAACCAGCCGCGGAAAAAATTAGAAAGCTAACGAAGCCAGTCCTAATAGCATCTCACCATTCCGCCCACACATGCTTAAGCTCATTCAAAACACAAATATGCCAATAGTGCACCTTCGTCGGACACCCACAATGGCACTACTCAAACAAAATTTTGAAATGCCACAAACAAGAATAGAAATATATTACGCATTTATGACTTCGACAGAATGCAAAATACTATTTATAAATCCACCGGGATCTGTAGTAAGCAGTTGTTCATTCGTGCTTTATCTCTAACTACGGTAAACTTGTATTTCCTAATAAATTATTTCTGTTATTTATGCACAAAGCATTCGCTTTGTTGACTTATGAATTGTTCCTTTCAGCTTCCCTTTCCCCAACGCCTGGTTGGTGTGAGGATGATGATGACGACGATGAGTGATTATGATGATGATGATCACTGCCTGAATTGAAATAGGTTGGTGGGTTGCTACAAAACACCGCACATCCTGAATAGTTATTTAAGAACGGAAAACATTTGTTAGAGGCTTATGGAATTCCTTGCAGTAACTTGTCGTCTTGATATCATGGTGCACTGAACCACGCTTTCCGGTTGTTCAAAACAGCAGTAAAATGCAGGTGACAAGTGACAAATAAAGAAAGCCATGGAACAACACACATGGAAGCTACAAGGTCTACAAACTGCATTACAACTTCACAAATTTTCATGAGCATACTGAAGAAATTACTGGAGTGGATTATACGAGAACAGGAAAGCCTTCGAAAGACATTGGCGTTACAATTTGTTGAAGCCTGGTACGCTACATATACTCTCGTCCTCGTCGTGTCCTTTACTTCTTTCATGGTCATGGCTTGTACTGCATCTACAGTAGTGGACCTTTTTATATGACCCATTTCCTTTCAATTTAGAAGTATGCCTCTACTGCTATGTTGTCGTACACATTTTTATTACCCTTCTCCGTTACTCTATGTGTCCTCTGTGAGACGGACTGACTGATTGAACGTTTTACATAACAGCAGTGAAAAATCCACACTTTTGTAAATATCCCAAAATTACACCCTCTCTATCCTTTTTTAAAGAAGCTGTCAAATTTCGAATTGTTAACGAAAATGAAAGGACACATTGGCCCTCTCTCCCTCACTTTTGAAAGGTTTATGTGTTCCACCTTCACCAAAAAGTTATATTTTTATACTGCCTAACTATTCATTGTACAACTCCTATGGATAACGTGAGATAGTTTTTTTATTTAAGAGCCGTAATAATACTCACACACACACACACAGAGAGATACATTTTTAGTTAATATGGTTAATATAAAGTAACAACCCATTTTTATGTATGGGCACGCCAGAAATGTATGAAATGGCTCATTGACTCATCGTCAAACTTTGTATGAGATAGGTACTCGTAACTTACGAGATATGCTCTTATCTGTTGTAGGTATTCAAAAATTAGATGTTAGTAAACTCATATTTTCCTTCTTTACGACTCTATAAATGGCATTGTTTGAGGCGTTCACATTGAGTCTTCCATGCCATTATTATCTTGAAATTAAGGCCAAAAATGTAGAAAGGTAGGTGTCATTATATCGTCAAAGTGTATATAGCAGCATTACACGATATGAATTTTATGGATTTTATGCAACGGCTATTCTGTATTCACGTCGATATTTTACAAATATTGGCGCAAACAACGACACAAACTTTATCTTCCAAACACAGTGGACGGCCGAGGTGGGAAATTATTGTTAACAAATTCTATTAAATATTAAATATGATCGCAATTAATATTTGTGTGTATATTTCTAAACGGGTTTATGGCGGTAAGTGACGGTAACGACCATTATCATATGGCGTGATTTTGACAACAATAGATAATATGTTTGAAGGCGGTGTTGTTGATAATGGGTATTTTCACACAATACAATAAATAGACGAGGAAATGTACGTACCAAACGAAAAAAAAACTAATTGCCAGAAAGTATTGCATCTGTCTGGTTTATAGTAGACGCGTTAGAAGGTGGCATTAGCATGTATTAGGATAGGTAGCTACGCTAAATGATTGGAAGATGGAAACGTACTCACTCACTCACAACAATGCGGTGTAGACACTCAAACGATTTTTAAGCATAGCGGAAAAATGGCAGACAAAGTGAGCATTTTTCAGACCATTAGCTATGCGTTCCACCCACTCCATTCTTCGTTTTTGGACAGTTTCACACATTCTTTTCGTTGACGGGGAGGTGAAAGTGAGAAAAATCGGAATGAAATATTGGCTGGTTTGCATGTCTGTTTAACAAACAGCACATTCTATGTGTATTCGGTGATAATTTATTTTTTGACTTTCCTGAAAATGCTATATTATCTCTTTTGTGTTTTACCGGCCCCGGAAATTTGATGTAAAAGCGGTATAAAGCGGTATACGTCGGAAAGTAAAAGGAGAGAAAAAAACTTTTATGAATGAAAAATAGTGTGTCAATATATATTAGCCTTATCTGTTTTAGTGCGGGTGGGGGTGGAGATTAATGAACGCTTTAGAAATAAATTATAAATAGTTATTAAGATGATGATAGATAGCATTACATAAACATTTCCAGGAATACGCTCTCGGCTCAAATGGTACCGCCTACTATTTGGAGATAATGTTCACCCAAAGTGAAAGGGCAAATATTAATGATAATATTCATTTACAAAGAGCAAAAAGAGGTAAAAGCAGCCATATGTATTTTGATCCTTCCAAACCACATTGTTTTAATGGAATTAGCAAGTTGTGTCATTTGATTTAGAAAGAGTTGATTGTACCCTTGCTCACTCATTTCGCAATACGTGTATACTAGATTGTGCTGAGTGAGTAAATGAGCAAGAGTTTTGTGTGATGTTGTGTAAATAGCTTATTCTGAGAAGATATCCTACAGAGACGTGGTGATGCAGCCACACTTTATACGAATAGTGCCAGCAATAAAGTAAGTATGAAAGTTATGTTGACGGCAGTTTATCCAATAGTGATTCATCCATTCAAAGACAGGCTGTCAACAATGGGCCGCGAGTCAAGAAGAGATATGTATATGTGTGAGTTTGAAGGATTTTTTTGTATAAGATTTAATATGACACGTCTGCATTCTAAAACAGCTACTCTGTTCGTATTTGTACATTGCTATGTGAAATCTCAAGAATTGATAGAGATCAGTGTTTTGTGTAGTGTTTTGAAACGAACCGAGTATGGCATTGCACAGTACAATTACGAGTTGTCTTTTAAATCTTTGTGAATACCTATCTATTAATACCTAAAGTTATAGCAAGCTTTTGGGACTTGCTGAGAAGTTATGTGATATCGGCTATATTTATATGGTTAGAGAAACAAGGAGCTTGTAACAGGATTACATAGAAATCAGGAAGTAAAAATTGACTGGCTAAAGGAATAGGTACTTAGGATTAATTATTTCTAAATTGTATGAAGGCTTTTATGTGGAGCAAACTTTAAATACAAACTTTTTAACGTCTTTGCTGGCATATAACCAGATAACAATTAAAAGTACGGACAAGTTATGTTATAAAGAACTGAATAGCTTTTTCTCACAGTGGATTTTGCGCAAAGTCATTAATGTCATGGACGAATGTATGTTTCATACTTAGCATGAAACCCTTGAAATAATTATTTACGAAAGATATGCTTACTCTTTCGACAAAATGTCGACAAAATTTATGTCAATAATCCATTTATCCTCATCGTGCACACCACCACACTCGACACTTAATCGAACCCCTACGAAAACAAACTTTAAAAAAATAAAATTCATAATGAACTTCGAGTGCCGAGAGGTCGTATGGTGATATGATTGCGCAAAAACAAAAATAAATAAAAAGAAAAAATAAATAAGTTCATAATCTGTAGAGCAAATGAATTGAAAATTCTGAAAGTGGATCAGAACTCTGAAGTGACATATAAAACCATTCCTTCTCTCCTCTGAAGGACTCGTGCATCATGCACACATACACAATTCGAAACCAAACCGGCGGTACCGTCGTCACCTCCCTGTTGTCGACTCTATAGAAAACGCACCATTCCAAACATTTTTTCGTCTTAAATCACAGCCAGCCCACAGCAGCCCAAAAGTTTGTAAAATAGCGAGCATTAAACTTTTAACAAAGAGCGTACGCTGTGCTGATGCTTTGTTTTTTTAACCAGCCGTGCTGCTTACTCTTTACAAAACTTAAAAAATCAGTAGGGAATCAAATCATAAGGCACAATACAGCCTGGCATAAGTTTCACAAAAAAAACTCTTCCCGTCTGTTTATAATGTACCTACTGCGTACACTTGGGCTTCTCTAAGGGTAAAGAAGATCACAGCAGCGAGATGACTAAGGAGAGTGTTCATCATCTCATGGGGTTGCATTTAATGCAGATTACACGATGCTGAGGGTGTAATAGCCCTCAAGTACAATGCTGGGCGCATAAACTACAACCAGCCGTGTAGGTACACAAAACAGCCACCTTTTGAAAGCGTACAACAACAGGGTTGTAAGTTGTACAAAGAAGCAAGAAAATCCGCATTTGATGTCAATCAGAGTTCAGAAGCAGGCCGATGGTACACTACAACAGCACACCACTAACAATGGACAATAGTGAGCGAACCCCATCACCAAGTAGTTTACTCTGCTCCCATCCATGCGGACTATTCAACATTTATAGTTTAGTCGTACACCACAAAAAATGCCAAACTCGAATGAAAATAAATAGAATGGAAAGCGTCCGCGTCACATGTCGGAGTACTGGTGCTTTATAATCATAGCATGTGAACATACATTTTTCCATTGTTGATTTATCAAATACACATGGAAAGTAAGTCAATACACACGGATTTCTCGGCGTAGTGACGTCTCATCATACACATTATTAATCGTAATCATAATTTCAGCTCATCTGCTTCCCTCTCCGTTCACTGGGTGATATCGACCGGACAATATGAGAAAATGTGTTATCTTCCCCCGTCTCGTCGTATCATTTAAATCAGACTATGCTACACACAAACAGGCCTAAAGAGGTGTGCACGTTCATACTGTGCATTGAATTTCAATAAATGAATCGAGGTTTTTCTTTTTTTATTCGTAGCACCATGCAATATGCCATCATCATCGTCCTCATTGTTCTGCGTCGTCCTTCAATGCAGCTATTCTCTCTAAATCCCTTCCGTCCAGCAGGAGTGCAGTGGGGCTTATTTTTCTCCGAGAGGGAAGAGAGGGATGTGTGGATGACGTGACGGGTAGGTACACATGCACCACACAAATGATGATATGGCTTGATACAATTATTATTGTTATTACGGAGGAACCCGGTCTCATCGTTCCGTTGCCCATAAATAAATATACCCGTGTAACGAGTGCCCATTTAGTGCATTTTATGCTTTTGACGCTTTCGTGCAGAAATGTAAAACACGGCACGCGTAATATATAATGTTCTACAAGCGTGTAGCAATTGTTTGGATTGCCATATTTATCATATCAGCAAGATGTACCCTGCACCTAATACAGTACCATACAATCAGACTGCATGTGTGTGTGAGAGAGAGAGAGCGCGTTATATTTTTGGATTTTCCAGTACGTAATAAAATAAATTGGTTCGTGAATACACAAAGAAATCCCGTCCTTTCACAACGAAACTTTGTATTTTCCTTATACTGTTATGCTTAAAAAAGAGTGTTCTGAATTTTAAACAACTCGCCGATCATGATCACAAGAAGGAAGAGAAAGCAGTGTTCTCAACAGTGCCCCATTCCGTATCTATAACATGCTCCCGATGCATGCTACATTCCCCATTTTCCGATCGCCTGACTCTGGTTTGAAACCTCACAGACAAAATAACTCACTAAATAGTTGCATATTACATCATATCATCATCATCCCGCAATGTCCCAGGAAACTTTGAGAAATTGAATTCAAGTCAGTACATATTGCATGACTTCTGCACAACCAATATTTACCAAAATGTTGATGG
The DNA here is from genome assembly GCA_027744055.1 of Callyntrura sp. NNG-2020. Lineage (NCBI taxonomy): Eukaryota > Metazoa > Arthropoda > Collembola > Entomobryomorpha > Paronellidae > Callyntrura > Callyntrura sp. NNG-2020. Next base: position 20,252 of record JAHZNE010001749.1, read on the forward strand.
TACATATGAATGAATGGCTCAATCTAATATGCACGTCTAGTTGAATTCAATCAGAACTGCCATAAATAATGATCTATTGGAGTAAAAAGGGGCTTTTATACACGCATTTTACTGAATTATGAGTTTATATTTTTAGCCGAAACCCCAACTTTACACGCCACTTTTGTCAGTGTAGAAAATATCCCCTTCAACCGGGATATCCGTTTTAGTTCCTTGTGAGAACGGAGAACATTTATTTATACAGTAATGTTGTGAGTTTGGTTTGGTAATAGATTTCGATTTCTCATTTTCATATTACACTACACAAATCTAAAATGGCTCTCTCAATATTGCACGGCAGTTATTGGGAAGCAATAAGGGTATTTTTTTGGGAAAAGAATGTCTGGGTTTACCTTACCCTAATAACACGCGGGTTTGCATACATCCAATCTCCTACCAGCTCTTTTTTTGTCAAAGTAATGCCCATGTAATATTCATTTGATTTAATATTGAATGGGTACGCACGTACAGGAAAAAATAGGTGTTTGTCGAAGTGTCATCATTATATTACGGGAAAGTGGATTCAGCCTTTTCTTCCTTCCGTTTTGTGTTTGCACCCCAACGTCATTGTCATCGCACACACGTATAGATTTAGATATGGGTTTAGGTTGGTGTTATTGTAGTCGGCTTGCATTGCTACATTGTAGTAATGTGTCCAATCAACCATTTTCCGTTCATTCTCCACGTAATTACGACCGGATAAATGTATAATGACCTTCAGGGAGCCGCCACACTTGCAATAGTAGTGGCACGGCTCTGACTTATGAGAGTCTGCACCGTGTTACTTTCAATAGAAATAATCGGTGTGTGACTGGAAACATTGTAAAACGCAAGATTGAATCTAAATCAGAAGCAATAAATAATCATATTTTCGTGAATATAATCCACTGAGACAGGTTACACCGGGTACTGCCACCAACGAGCTGCGTATAGGTAGATATAGAATAATTTTGTGCCAGGCCAGGATACATAATTTCCATTCTTTTATGTAAAAGCACAAAAGAAGGACGACGTCGTTCTACATGCTTCATTCATATAGATTATACTTTTCCAAGTGTACATATATGTGTGTGTGTTCAAAATGCAGTAGGGACATGAAATGAAGTATTACCGTTCCTAGTTCCTGTTAAAGATGTAATAATATTATTATACCACCATGAGTAGGCAGCGTTTGAATTGAAAATGGAAACTTGGCACCGGCAACACCACCACCACCGAATTTCGCTGAAACTTTGAATAATAACGACGAAAAATGGGAATGGCTCTTATTGCGTCTAATCACTAGGCTTTATTAGTTTATGATGAGGCAGAAGTCTTCTTGTAAGAATTTATTCAAGTAAACTCAAAGGGGAACCATGTCTAATAATTTCAAGCCATTGCATTGCATTTTGATAACGTCCCATGAGGTTTCCAGTAGAAAATAGGTTGTTGGATGTGTTATTGTGTGTGTATGTGTGTGTGTATGTGCTTGAGTGTGCACACGCATAACATTCACAGGAAAAAGCATTTGTCTACGTGCCTACTATGTGTGGAAATAGGGAATGACGGACGACGACGACGGAGGTGTTCAATTCAGTGTGTGTACGTTTTCAGTAGACGCAATCATCACCACTGAAGAGTGAGAGAGTCAAAGAACCTAGCTGAAAGGTCTCCGCACAGCAAGCAAAAAGCGTCTTTCTGATTCTTATGAAAGCAGCAGCAGTTTTGGTTGTAGTTGTTATAATGCAAAAGACTTCTGTTGTGGCAATGGCGGTTGTGTAGTTGAATAGGCCACATGCAGAAAACCACAGGGGAATGATGAGAATGCAATTTAATATTATTACATCATTGCATTATTATTACAACACATTTAAACAAGTGAATCTTCAACTTTGCTTTCTACATCAGCTCACTTGTACACATACCACACGACGACGACGACGACTTCGACTACTCTCATTTTATAATTTAGTGAGCGTGGTTGTTATAATATATTTTATGAATATTATTATTATCAGCAGAGCTTTTATGTTGGGCCTTTGTTTTGTATTTTTGGTGGGTTACTTTTCAGCCGCCGCCAAAATCCAATATACATTTTCAAACAGAAGTGGGAAGGGAAGAGAGATGACGCACAATCACAAATAAAATCTTACGTATTATTTGGTTTATTCCAAAGCTTCTGGATTAAATACGCTGGGTAGCAGTAGTAGTACAACTGCGGAACACTCGAACACTCTCCGGACTTTTTACTTTTTATCTGTAGCATTACTTTTGCATGTCTGCCTGCGTACTACATGAGCAGCGGTCGCCAAACTTGTTATTTTAAACTTGTACAGGAACGGGTGAATAAAGCGAGAAAATTTTGGTTCAACAATGACGAATGAAGCAAAAAGAAAATGAATATTCTATGGTGGTGAAGACGACGACGATGATGATGATGGAGATGATGACGACGACGATGCTTTGCATCACGATATGATGATGGGGTAGAGAAGATGATGACGATGATAATGATGAATATTATTACATTATGAAATTATTATGCGATGCATCTTCTTCACCCTTTTCAAATGCAACAATGCAAGCCATTTTATTGAATTTCTCAGCTTTATTCATATCTTCTGCCTGCCTGACTTCCTCTTATTTGGCCGTATCCGTTGTGTGTGTAGCTATCAGCTTCTCCGAATCTAGCGGTAGCACATCGTTGAGTGCAAGCAAACGGCATTCTAATCATTATTTTATGTTCTGTGTGGAATTGTTTTTCTAATCTGAAGATTATACAGGAGAGTAATCGTGTAAGAAGAAAAGGGGGAAATATTATAAAAGCGAAAAGGAAGCTGACCTTGACTCATCATCCTCGTCGTAACAGCAAAATGTAAATAAAGCCTCTGTCTTATTCTTGGGAAACTGCCCTTCTTACAAATATATAATTCCAAACTGGATTCTACATAAATAGCAGGGAAAAAAGACGCATAAATTTTAAATGTAAAGTCTTTTTCAAATTATTCACTGAAAACCGTCACAGCAGGCAATACTACGCGTGTTTACGACTGGAACACTCGTTTTTTACGTAATTTAGAAAACTGAAGTTGTTGAAGGAAGAAATTCTATCAAGGGAGTTTGGTTGGGGTTGTGAGACTTTGTTACTACTACTCCGTATAGGGTTGACTTTGCCTTACGCACAATTTTTATAACGATAGCAGTAATTTACCAAGGTATATCACTCTCCATCCCATTTCGGCGTCTCATCAGTATACACACGCACATCTAAAAAGCCTCCCCGAAAAATGTAAGTCGTCTTAGCTTACTCAGGCAAACCGCACAATTTGTGTTTCCCTGTTTTCCTGCGAAATATCCTCCCTCTATTTTAAGTCGAATTTAAATGTTTTATGGATGGGGTGATCTGTGGCTATAAATCCCTTAGCTATCAACATGAAACCATTTCCTCAAGCTGCATATACTACCAACCATCATAAATGCTATATACATACAAAAACATATACCCAAACCCAACTATAAATTGCTCCAAAGATAAAGATTTTTTCCAGACAAGTCATCATCAGTTATATTATTACTCTCCACTCAGCAGTAGTCAACCACAATTTGAAATTCATAGGGTAGAAAAGTTCATATGGATCCAAGAGGAGAAAAAAAGAACATTTAGTAAAAATATAGGTGCACTGGGGGAAATGAGAGCAATAATACGCCATAAAAAGTTTGAGGAAAAAAGGGGTAAAAAGAAGAGTAGTACATGATGTCCCGAAAAAGAAACTTAAACAACCCGGCATGTTTTCATCCTCAAATGCGTTTACACTATTTTACTGTCCTTTCCAACCCAACCGGCGGCGACCGCGTTTTCATGCTTAAGAAAACTGAAAATGCTTTTTCCCTTACTTTTTTCGGTTTATTTCCCTTTGACAGCGAACATGAACCCAAACTATTAGGAGGAGACCAGCAACATTAGTAAAGTAAACTGTGTTCTCGCTTTGATATGCTTACTTTGTTGCGTAATTTCCAAACTCTTTTTTTCGTGAAACAGAAAAAAGGAGGTAGGGCCTTTTTTTACTTATCTCGTTGCGTAATCTGTCTATCTGTACCGTTCAGCTGTTTAGAAAGCTACAGACAGTATATGTATTGGGCTTTGTTTAGAGAAGAACTAGAGCCCTCTCGCTGTAATCCACGGTGCATTGATGCAGCAGCAGAAATGCAGTCAAATAAAGAGTGAAGGTTGCTTTTTCCGGTATGCTACGTCGCATTTGAATCTTGAAGAAAATGACTATCACAACCTTGAATTGTGCGTTTTATTGTTATGCAAGTTACTAGCCATTGCATTTTGAATAAGAAAATAAAAGGGGATATGCATGCTTTATGATTATTTGAAATGTAAATGCCAATTTTACTCGGAGAATGATCGCATCTAGTCAAACAAAAGCCCAACGACAACAATAAACATTTCTTTATCGAACTGACAGATGTAATGCCACTGAATGGATGGACGAATAAATTGAAGAATCAACCATTCGACTTGGTTCGCCTACAATTAAAGACTGGTGGCTACTACTACTATCCCAGCATATTTGTGCCTGTGCGTTTATTGCGAATGCGTTCCGTTTATAGTTATGTACCTACAACATTTATGTAACGTTCTAACCGAGTCAGGTTGATAAATTTCAAGCATTTAAATTGAAGTTCAGTATAATCCCAGGCCTAGTGCAATAGTATATGTGTATAATATCATTCTTTATAAATTGGACTCATTGTTCTCGCAAAGGAGAACGACGTGAGATTCGGTAGGGTTGTTTTATAGTAATAATGAAAAGGCACGAATATGATGATAATAATTATTATTAAGATTTTCATTGTTTTCTTGTTAGTGAATAAACCTTCTCAACGGTTGATGACTATAGGGAGGGTGTGTTTCTTTTAGTAAATTTCCATGTGACGCTGTATTTGTTATGATTTCGCCTCTTTCACAAGCACAAATATGTATGCAATGTGGACTATTACAAGAACATTACGAGTGTGTAGTGCTGCTGTTAGCCAGCCAGAGGGACACGAGAGGAGATAGATCTTTAGTCAAAGAAACGAGCAAAAACGAAGCCAACTTTAGTTGTGTGTGTCTTTTGTAGATAAGACTCGTTAGTTCACGATTCCCTTTCCCTTTTGTTTTGTTAGCTTCTATCAGGCATGCCTCTCGGCTGCCAACTAACCACCTTTTGATTTAGCAATCAAATCCAAGATAAATTTCCTGCAAGACAATTTCAATTTCACAGTCATTGTGGAGGAATGTGCCATACACAAATTTCGTAAGACCAGCCAGAGAGGAACACGGCGCGGACGGACGTTACGTCTTATTAAGCTTGCCGTCAACTCACAACAAAACCGTTTGTTCTAGAGTCTTATTTTTGCTCCGTAAATCGTTTTGTGTATCACTTCTTTTTACGCTAGTTGCCTTGAGGTGATGTTGGCCATATCTTGAATCTCGCGACGCATATTGTGCATTATCACTGCAGTACTGCAACCATCGCCCTCAGCAGTATAAATGTCTGAGAATATAAGAAAATAAAAATATCAAATGATATATGTTCTTATGCATTAATGTGAAAAAACTACACACATGAAAAATCGGAACAGAAGTTGATGGCAATTTCATTTTTCTTTTCCTTCGTGTGTGTGTGTAGTGTTGGTGTTACACTGCACTTGCAAAGAGCAACGGTTGAGCCCTTCTACAATAATACGTAGACGGAGACCTCTTTATTGAGATTGAAATGGTCCGTACACTAGTAAATTATATAATCCTTTTTCTGTCATTGCACAATTACACGTAACAACCAAATCGAATCAAACAAAACTGTTTATCTGTCTGATTTAATGTTCTACCAGATCCTGACGCATACCGTTCACATACAATACAATGCACGTTCTCGGGCGCGTACAAAACACGCAGGCATCCACATTAATATAATGTGAAACCCGAAATGATTTATCATCTCTAACTTGACAATCTGGTTTTGTGGGCCATTAGGGTTGATAATAAAATCAACGGCCAGTATATCAAGTTGGGACGATGCTGCAGCAGTATATTGTAAAAAAAAACCGTGAATATTTTTTTCAATAGCTGGTTGGGCCCGTGGCAAGGGCATACGTGAAGATAGAAAATTAGAGGGAAAAAATATTCATCTCGGACTGCTACAATTCGTTCTCTTTCCCTTCTCGTGCTCATAACGCCACACTTTTTCATGGGAGGTTATATAGAGATACATATGCATATGATGGTATGGCACATCTAATAAATATTACTGACGGTACTTGTCTTTACTTTGAATACGACCGAGTAGTCAAACTACGTGAGATATTCCATTATTCACAAAACCAGCCGGAACCTATTTGCTGGAAATATTGTAGAAAATCAGACATTTACATTCATACAACCCTTCATATGTCTATCGTCGTCTTCATAATATCATCATCATCATCAAAAATAACAATGTCGTGATATACATAATATTTCCCCTTTTTCTAACCCTTTTTACATTCTTTTATTCGTGGTCGTATGCCATGATACGTAAACATAATGAAATTTTGACAAAAAAACCAAACTCCTCTCACTGCAGCTTTTGTAAATGTATTCATGCATAAATAACACAATTTCCATTCTTTTGCTTTAGCCAAGTGTTGTGTGACGGCGGGCTTCAGGGTCCAGTAAGAAGCTTTACTCAAACACTATATTTTGCATTCATGTATTATGCACGCCGGCAGAGAGACAGACAGGTACCAGCTTACGCACTCTCTCTCTCTCCACACACACACTCTACGCACCAAGTATACTTCCTTTTTTCTAAGTTGAAACGGGTGTTGCCCCTTGTTTTGTGTTGGTGAGTACCATGTTAATATTATGAATGAATGGGTTTCCTCCTGTCTTGATGAGTAACAGTAGTCTGCTCTGACATATTTTGCTGGGAGTACATATCATTTTTCGAAGATTAGTTGCATGCACCTTGTCGAGACTGTGTTTTATGCTTTCAATGATAATGAAGTAGCGTGCAAAATGGAGTGGTTGCCAAAGGGTGATAAACAAACGGTGGTTACTAGATGGCCGCATGCTGAAAGAAAGGGGAATAAATCAACAAACTTAACATGCCGGGCTATACTGGTAAACTGTTAAAAAATTATGTACCCTCTCTCCATCTCAATGTTGCACCGAACCTGTCATTGTCACATAACGCAGAGCCTAAAGTGACACATGTATGCTGTTTGATATGATGTGACAGTGTTTCTAATGAAGGAAAAGGTTATAGACAGCTTTGTAAACGGTAAAGTTTACAAAATTAAAAGGTTGTCTAAATAATTTTTCTAATCGGTCCTTGAACACGACGTGATTTTTGTATTTTCATGCTTTTTAATTAAATTGGTGCAATAAAAATAGAGAAAGTCCGACTAGATGACGTGTGGTATCAAATTTTAAAAAAGTATATCGTGCACGTGGACAATACTATTTTTAAGAAGACCTACAATAAACCAAGTAATGAAAGTTACTTGCTGTGTACGCGTGTGCAATGTTCATAGTTATGCGTATGCCCCAACTAGAAACCGTTTGTGCTCGACAAATGTCTGACAAACTTACTACTTGCCGCATAACTGCAGTTATGACGCACCAGGCTACCCAACAAAGCATATCTCTTTTAACTAGTTAGTCAGACACAAATTTGTCTATTAAATATGGTACCATTTATCAGTAATTTCTCAGAAAACTTGTACGGACGCGCAGCGAAAAATACATGTGTGGGGAAAGGAATGAAATTACGCCATTGGACGGCAACAGTAATAACAATAAAGTAATGCACATGATATATAAAATAGGTCCACACCCCATTATACGAACTTAATGGACCGAGGAGAGATGAAATAATGAAAATGATGAAAATGTGTTGGGAACCCAGCTTGGATAACATCAATACAAACTTATCTATAATACAGCGTACTGCACATCAGTTCGGCCGTTGTGCAGAGGTACTACCATTGCTCCTACTTGCTTGCACTGTTCTGGTCGAGAATATTGTTATGCCGCTGATCTTTTTGCTTGCCCTATTATTGCATTCAATTTCTTCAGAGGAAAAAGCAATGTAGCTTCTCTACGTGCAAAGTGTGTGTTCTTTCCAGGAAGAAAAAATTCGGTATTGATATTTGAGGTTAAAGAATAGATGAATGTACTCCTATTCTGCGGCTGATGATGATAGGATGATTATTTTTTTCACCTTCAGGTTACATCACAAAATCGTACCATATGAACCTTTGGCCGTATTTTGCAACATGCAATAATAAGAGCATTCTTTGAAAATATAATCGACATAATATATCTGTGGGATATGGGAATCCTACGTACGTACGTGGTCAAAAGTTTTTGGTCCCCTTCCGGAGTACTATCTATAGTTTGGCTTGATACAACACACAACTTCTACGACTTGTTTAGTGGAATGAAATGTAATGAAAAAGGGAACAAAGGAGAATGATGAGACACACGAAAAAAACGTGGCAGTCATCGCTCCTTGTTGTTACCATTCAGGGTTTCGAGTTACTGCCTCCAATGTTCTTCCATGGTCAGTCTTATTAAAAGAAAGTAAAATAATACGACTGCCCTTTATCAATAATGCAGGCGAAAAGGACGAACAAAAAAATAAATGAGATATAAAAATCCGAAAAGCTGGGTGGAGAGTATTGTAATATGTATAAAGAACTGGAATTTAATGATTGCATCATTTGTAACATCATTGTCATGAACAGCCTTAAGCACGTTTTACCAGATTTTGTGCATTTAGTATGTTTGTTCTCCCAATGAAATATGTAATGAAATGCTCCTTACTAGTGGCAGTTAAAGTTAGTATCTTGCAGAGAACTTTCTGCTTTTAATAGGGATAATCGAATAATAAAATTTCTTTTTTTAATTTGAAGACTAGCCATAAACCGTAGACGTAACTAAAAATAGCTAAAACAAACAGGTAAGAAACAAATGAAGCAACCACCAGGGGCACCTCAAACATTTTCCTGTATTTTAATATATTTAATAGAACTTGTTCGAACCGAATGCATGCAGAAATTATAAATCAATAGTTATGGTGTGTTTAAACTTTGATGGTCTCGGTATATTACCATTTTAAAACTTGACCTTCCATTATCGAACTAAACTTGTCGTTGGGATTCAACATTCAAAGGTTACCAAAAACGACTTGTACTTGCACCTGTGCTGTAGCAAGGGTAAAACGAGACCTTTTGACATTTCTATCGTGTCGTATCAAATATCATTGAAAATGAACATAGAATAGCCTGCTTTTGTAATGAAATTGTTCATCTAACAGACAACCAGACGCAGACATCGTAATGTTTCTAAAAACTTTTCCAGTTGGTGACATTGACATGCTTTGTGTACACAGACAAACAATTTTTTTCCACAAACTATTTGTATTCTTGGCAGTAAAGTTCCAGACTCATTGGATCTGACAATGTGACAATGCGGTTTGCAGATATTGCTAATTCTAATAATTTGCAGAGATTTTGACAAAGATGAGTGCAAATAATGAATAAAGTTCAACATTGTCTCATGTCATACAACTCAACACACAATGCATATGGTTTAAAAGATAACAAAATTATAGAGAAAATATTTAAATTACTTTCACATGAATTATCTTAACTTTGTTTGTAATCTATAAATAAACCGTAGATATACAATAAAACTTTTCTGAGAACCCGTGGTTTACTATAAAGTATCTCGTCGTCCGTACGAAGGGCTATGCTTTTGCATATTACGTATATACTATGCCGTTCGGCGTTCTATGCTGCCTCTAAACGCGTCTAAAAATGCTGAAAGTTTCAACGGAGCATTTTTATACGAAACAAAAGAAATGAAATTAAAAACGAAGAGGTGGTAAAACAACCTCCCGCTGTTTAAATTGTTCTTTACTAGATTTGATTGCATCACTGCATTCTTACGCCATGACGGGGACTAGTTCTGGGTAGAAAATGAGACATTATACAAACGTTTGTTTAAATTCATTGTTTTTGCATTTGACACCCAGTCCCTGCTTTGTCTCTCTAATTTAGCGTTTCCAACTGACAATTTTTCAACACGACTACGACATAACTTTATTTTTGGCGTACATTACTGCAAATTTCTCTTTGATAACGAGTTTAAAATAACTCAAAACTCAACCAAAAACATGTCATTGGATACACATTACACCCTTATTTACATAACTTTACATTGTATCCCTTCGTAAATTTGATGACGTCTTGCTTTACGATTGCGTTTCTCTCCCCATTTCAAAAAACAGCCACAAATCCGACCACGATTTTTAAGAATACCAAAGAGCAACAACGGTGACTGGTGAGCAATAAATATAAGGTACAGACAAGAAAAACCGCAACAACAACTCTCGAAGCGTTTTTGGATCATGATCACATCCCCAAGTTTCCCAATCTCAATATTCAATAGATAATGCCCCTACCTACATAATAATGTGTGATAAGTACCCTAGCAATCTTGAAGCATTTTCAAATAAACTTGGACGGATTTGTAGTGATGGTCAAACAGTCACAATACTAGATATTTAGGCACCGTGTGATTGGTAAGCATATATGTGTGTGTACTATTTGCGCTATAAAAATTTCCATCTGTCGTCATCCACCACATCATCCCAAATCGCCTTCATTGCTGCAAGCCCCAACGAAGCTGTACGTTTCATCAGCGAAGTAAGCGAAGAAGAGTAGTATTTTTTAGATAAGTCATTTAGTAAGATTTATTACCAGAGGGTTGACATCTCAACAAAATAGAACAGCAGGAGTCATTCCGAGTCTTGGCCGTTTCGTACAGTCCCATGTAATATCTCTGTGTGTGAGTGAGTAAGCGGAGAGAACTGTAGATGAGAAACGAAAAAGCAATGTCAGAAAAGAAATGAGGGACCTTCTTGTCTCTCGTTTTTTGCATTTTTTTGCTTCGTTGACTACTACTCCGCTGTTTCTTCCAAGTCGTTCTCACTATAAAAGCAGAAGTTAAAAGTGAATTGAATTTTGATGGTAATCGGTTGAATGTGTACAGTATACAGCGAGTTCATTACGAGAGGTATTAACAATAGCGTTTCATCGTCGTCGTCCTGTTGAGGTTGTTTTCCTTTTCTCTCTTTTATTTCTACCCCAATTTTGTACACTTATTGTTAGTAGCCTGGAAAATGCGGGATGGAATGCATGAGTGTTTTGCAATGTGTGACTCTGCATGGTTAAATACTTTTAATGGACTGAAAATGAAGCGCAACAATGACAGCATCATGAATTTTATATAAATACATATAGGTAAGCATGTAAACACGCTGTATCCACAATTCACGCGTTTTCATCGTCTCAAATTTTCTAAAGTGAGTGAGAGTGAGTCTTCGTTTAGAGCTAGATTGCCTCCGTAGTAGGTATGGTATTGTTGTACCCCGCTACATTTACATTTCTGACCGGGACCTGCAAAAGCAGCCTCGAATACGTGTTTTCGTGATGGAAGTTTCATCCAATAAACACCTTTTGATCCATCAGGACCATTTATTTCATTTACCATTTTCTCTTTACGTCCACGGGGCGCCTTCCCATTTCAACAGGGATATATAGATTGCTTTTTTTATGATTTTAGTTTGCGCAAGTTTGTTTCGTCTTTTATTCCAGGCACACAATCGGTAACAAGTAAAAATGTAGGTGGGTTTCTGTTTTGTTGTTGGATCACTTTAAGTATCACAATATTTTGGAAAAATAACAAATGCGTAGCTCAATCACACATTCTTTACACACCAGGCAGGTCAGAACAAAAGAGTGGTGACGAGTGGACCAACAAACAGACACATTTTGATTTTCGATTTGAGAGAAACAGTGCGCTGAATAAATGATAGGACTACAATACAAAATAGCCCCTTTTTGTGCTAGCGGATAACCTTTAAGCAACTGGAATTCATTTAACTTTTACCAGAGAGTGCTGCTCCTACATAGTCAAAATTGGTTAGCAACACATATGCCCAACTTTGCATTTATGGGAATGTTTGAAATGACACCATTTAAGCGAAACCCATATCTGAGAGCCCCCATCGATTTCGTGAATGAAAATGTGTGCAGTAGGGAATTTAAATGCCAACAAAAGATGGGAAACATTCGTTGTAATTTGAAAAGAAGTATTCGAGTTCATTGTTCATGCTTTCCAATTTCGGGTAACTCAAACTTTCGTCGGAATGTGCAAAGATAGATTGACTACAGGTAGTAAATTACTATTTGCTACTACTGTTTGAAATATTTATGAACCTCTAGAATGGATTATTATACTAACGCTAAGCCCATGTATATATGCAATCTACTTTCATTAAGAAGAATTTGCGAAAGCACACGTCCTTAAATACGATAAACCTGACATGTGACGTATATATGCATATATAATGATACTACATGCAATTTCAAGATTCATTAAGAAGTATACGGTGCAAATAACTTTTATGTGTAGGCAATGTGCTACAGCAATGTAACCCGCGAAAATACGAAATATCAATGCGCGAGTACATCCAATAAAGTACTTGGCTAAAAAGTAAGTTTCAGAAGATTGCATTCACTTTCACCAAGGTGGAATAGCGTCCTTCTTTGCATCACCTATTGCTCATTTCAAGGCTGGATTTATAACGGCAATACTAAATACTATCTTTATATCCCATATTAAAACTACAGAAGTAAGTGTAAAGGAGTAGCGTGTAATTGACTTGAGTTTGAGTATAGTGATACGATGGAATTTTCGTGCTTAATTTATGGCTACCCTACTCTACTTTCTCTTCATAGTTATTTTGCTGGTTTCAATTTGCAAAATGCGATTACTCTGGTTAAGAGAATTAAGACAGTGACACAAATAGAAATGGTACTGGTAAGGGTATGACCACTGGTGTATTGCTTGAATTGTCTCTGTGTCATAGCGTTTTGGTGCAACTCAATTACCAGTACGCTTATGTGATTTTGATTGTGCAGTTATTGTTTAGACGCAAAAGACGTGTGGATAATCTAATAATAAAGGAGGAAGATGTGTCTACCGTCGCGTCACCGTCAAGAGTGAATAGTAATAAGCAAACAAAATTCTTTGACATTTAAAATTGGAAGTGGGCTGTTTGTTTTGGTATAAAAGACATCCCCATCAAATATACCACAACGTAGTACATGTAATGCTAAAACATATCCCCGATTCACCGGTACTCTGAACCAAACGAAGATGTCAGAAAAATGGTGACGGTAGAAAACATTACAGTTCTTGAGGGAATGAGCTGTCAACCAGCCATATTTTTTCAAACAGAAGTTTTTGTGTAAAGGAACGAGTAACGAGCATGAGTGAAAACGTGCACATTTTCTTTACTCACAACACGTCCTCTCCTCATCATTTGGGGAGGGAGTCAATTGCTTGAATGGAAAATAGAAAAGAAGCAACTGTCGCAGGAAACTCGGGATATTGGAAAGGGAATGCATTGAACTGTTAGTGGAATGCGCTCAAAAAAGCAGTACGACAAGAAAAATAATCATGGTGTAGAAATGTGTGTGTGGTTTTAATGCGCTTAGGAAAGACCTACCTCATACACTAGTTATGTAAGTCACCACTTCATTTTCCACCTAATAAACATCCCCGTCCCATCCCATAAAAAATCATTGAATGAATTCAACGATCTTTGGAATCAGTCAACAGAGGCCAAGCCACGCAGCAGGAGTCAATAAAAGAACCGATGACAACCACCGTTCCACTCGTATCACACGAAATATAGGAGGATGACAAAACTGGGGAGTTCGGAGCTTTGTTAGAGAGAGAGAGAGTCGCCTGAATTCATTCAACTTGAACAGAAGTGTTTTATAACCTACTGTTTCGTGCATTTGATTTTGTTCTGTTCATTATACTATATATGTATGTTGTAGCATCATCAAGATACTTATCTGGTAGGGATCAGGGACAGTAATCACATCGCACTGAAGTTTCATTCATTTTTAGTGAGGGATCCAAATTTGAGCATTCCCCTAGTCATTGAGAACTAGTGGTTGGTGACATTATAATATGCCGAAAAGAAGCACGCTTGTACAACGCAGGGTATTTATCACGTCTTTTTCATCTCCCGAAACAAGACAACTAATGGCCATTATCTTGTGGGAGAAATAAAAGCGGATTAAGGAACAGCAACGTAATTTCAACTTATTGTAATTGTAAGAGCCGATTCATAATACTATCACTGATCGTACATATTTAGGTGTCTATTTTTAGGCAGTGGAAGACATGATCATGACTCGTAAAACTGAATACCTTCAACCATCAGAACTCCCGTATACAACGTAATTTCGGAGTGTTGATCAGGAAAATCTGCCGATTCATGACCTATATATATGGGTAACTTGGGTAAGTTTAATAATGCTTGACACGCTGGATACACACAGAAGAGATTCATATAAAATAGAAGATGCAATGCAAATATAAAAAAGTTCAAAGTAAGTTTGTGAGCCATTGATTTGTTTTTACAAAAAAGTGGAGTTACGAAAAAGAGTCACAAAAGAACTACAGAGTTACATATACGATGGACAGTTAAAACAAGAAGGCAATAGTAATGATGTTGTTAACTATTGTATATTGTATAAGATGCGCTTGGGAATGAAGTACAGCATCGCACACACTTTGTCTTACATAACGGTAGACTTTATTCCCTTTTTTATATTTCTCACTCCACTTTTCTACAGTCAATAATGCGCAGTAGATTACATAATGCATTAACTGAATAATTTTTTCTTTGTTGTGAGTCGACATTTGTTAAAATACCAGTTTGCAATCCAGTTACCTGCAAAAGGGTGTATTTTCATTTTCTCGCTACGCGAAGATTTTCTATGCATAGTAAGGCATTATTTATTACAATGTACAACAAAGACAAACTGTTTCCATTGCCCATGTGCCTGGTATTAAGTCATCCTCCCTTACACCTTCCATTGTTCTACTCTGAAGTTATTGATACTATCTGTCTATTGTATATGTATATGTCAATGCGTGAGTCATTGGAATCGAATATAAGTTGGTACGAGTATATGAAATACTTGAGATGAGATCCCTCCAGCCACTTGCTCAAAGACGACCCTACGGAGTATTGTAGAAAGTAGAAAGAATTCACAAGAAAATTTCCAGACCTGCACTTTCATTTTTCATCTTTTTACATCTTTCATGTTGTCTGCAACACTGTTGCTTTCACTTGAATGAATGAAACTCAAAGTGTGTACCAGTGTCGACTGACTTCTTCGAGCGGTTCAGAACCATTTTATGCTGCTGCACTACCCTCCTACTTCACGTTGGTAGATTGTGTTATATAAGAAGTGTAAAATATTATGCTCATTATTTTCCCCCGCTCTACTATTATTGCCACTGTAGCAATGATAGGATTTCAAAAAGCTGCATATAGAACGATGTGTGACTTTCTTCGAAAACAAGCACGAACTGTTTTCTCCTCATGATATTTTGGAATTTACTACTATACACAGCCTTTGGTATCATTTCCATTCAATATTGCGTACTTCCCCTTCGTTAAACTCATCGTTACATACTGACACTGTCTTTATATAAGACCAGCTAGTCAGAATGTGCACAATTTTGTTATCCAGGCCGGTAGGAATCTTGCAAATCTGTAGCCACTTCTGTGTTACCACTATTTCCAACTTTAAGTTACGTAGTACGGAATGGAATTACATTAGACATTACACATTACATTATTAAAAATACTATTTGAAACTTACAGAGATATTGCCATACCCGAACTTGAATATAATACGACTATTCGTATTGTATGTTCGTTTACATTTACAAAGCAGAGACTAGATAATGACGAATTGCTTCAAACCGTATTTATTAATACACAATAATTGAGAAAAGTACAATGCTAATTGCTAGCACTGCAATTCGAGTTTGAAGGTGCCGAGCTGGTCGTACACCATATAGGTTGCAAGTTATTTACAAAAAGGTTTGTTATTTCAATATAACATGTAGGGACACATATCGGTTGTAACATAA
This sequence comes from Callyntrura sp. NNG-2020, assembly GCA_027744055.1. NCBI lineage: Eukaryota > Metazoa > Arthropoda > Collembola > Entomobryomorpha > Paronellidae > Callyntrura > Callyntrura sp. NNG-2020. The sequence goes on from JAHZNE010001749.1 coordinate 36,342, forward strand.
TCCCATCATCTTTTTGGATGAACGTGACAATGACTTTGTATTTTCACGAAGGAAGAAAGTTGAATAAGACGAGACGAAAAAACATTCAGTCAGTTATACGTTGCGTTCCCTAAATTAAAATGGTAGTGATCTCAAAAACTTCAGAGGGAGCAAGGAAGATCGCATATACCTAACAAGCCTATTATTTTTTTTGCGAAATTCAAGCTTTAACATTTATATATGTGATGTCTATAAAGTAGATGACATAGAAGTCCTCCCTTTATGGTGCAATGTGCAATGGTATTTTAGTATTCTTACTATATATTGGGTATCAGTGGCATCGTGTCGCCAGATTAGATAAAAGTCAGGTATCAGTCAATACATGAGTCAAGATTTTGAGTGTTTAAAGTACTCATAGGTATCTATGTATAGTACTGCTTTCTGCAAGTGTACTAGAAAAGAAAGATGGAAACACAAATTGATGCAACAAAAAACCCAATCACCAATGGCCAAATCGTGATGAAAGGCCACATAGTTGACTTGACATTGCACTGACACGCAGGTGCGTGTATTCATATCTATATTATTGCAAGGTATGCAAATACTTCAAGTTGGCGGGCAATTGTCGTCTCCACCGGAAAAGTTTTGCAAATAAATGACGGGCATTTTAATTTAATGCTTTCTATAGACGAGTTTGTCATGTTCTCGTTCGATACGGGGCAAGCTGAGAAATGTGATTTTGCTCAGTCAGTCAGAAAAATTACCAAAGAAAACCAAGAAAACCTTTATAAATCTCTACGAATTTTCATACGACCAATTAGAGCTGTTTATAACACAAAATGCCAATTACAATAGACACTTCCTATAATAAACTAATAAACTAAATACGACTAAATATTAAAAATCTTCTTTGGTAGCAGCAGCGTTCGGTGGTGGTAACGAAAGCAAGGATTGTATATAGTAAGGGGTCTGAGAATAAACCGCCCATTTTTAAGCCTTTAAACCCTGTCGGTTAAGAGAGATAAGCCTTTTAATTGTGTGCGTAAGGCGC
>JAHZNE010001750.1:0-15345 GCA_027744055.1 Callyntrura sp. NNG-2020
CAAACATGCTTATTGTTACAAGCACACACAATCAGGGTATATTCCGGTTTGGTACTTTGTTCCACTTATTATTACTTAAACGTCATTTATATGTGTTCCATAACGAGACGACGTTTTTTTTGTCTCAAGCACGGTAACGCAAGGCAAACTAACCCATTCTTGTTGCATGTGCGTCTCGGTTTTGTTCGCTGCTGACCTAACCTGATAAGTTTCATTGTGCTTCAGACCATTCTTTGATCTTCCAAATTCGGTTCCACTTGTCTATCTCTCTCTTCCACAAGTGCTTCTTTCCTCTTTACTCACTCCGCTCCGGTTCCGTCAGCTATTATCGATACGATAGCCAAAAATCATTTAGTTTTACAGTGAACTCTCTTCGAGTTGCTTGGTGTTGACAAGACAAGAGAAACTCGTATACTCGTACTTCAACTTTGCCATTTAATTTTTCTACCTGTAGTGATCTTCTGTTTTTGTTTACAAATGATAAGATTAAATGGGAATGTAAACAAATATCGAACACTCATTATTCAAATCTAACCAAGATATTTTACTAATTTGTGTTGACGTTGTCAGCTTATTCGGAACAGCGGTAAGAAATTGTCCTATATTTATTTTTTAATCGTAAGTATATTATTGTAGTTTATGGGTTAGTTTTTATTATAATGTTCATATGATTTTAACAAAAATGACGACGGAAAGTTTCTTAACCGTAAATAATGGCTATTTCGTAGAAATAATAATCCATTGTAGTCAAATGTAGGCACCGCGCGCTATTATATTGATATACACCTCGATGAAAATAAATTAGCAAAAAGTAACAGAAGTAAAGTTTATATCATTTTTGCTCATATCATTATTTGTAATAACTTTTGTAAATAATCGACGCAACAACGGAGAAGCTATAAAACATGGAAGAATGTGAATGTGGATGATCCCTTGATCTCCTTTTAACATATGGGGCATAGTGAGATTGAAAGTGCTTCAGATATTTCGCCAAGTTTTTTTATTGAATAATACAAAATGGAAGGCTATTTATAGTTACATTTATGCGTGCTATCGTCGTAACTAGTACTTTAAAATATTACCATCATACGTAGTAATTAATGGTACGCAAAAATTTCGCCAAGTTTCATTGAATAATACAAAATGGAAGGCTATTTATAGTTACATTTATGCGTGCTATCGTCGTAACTAGTACTTTAAAATATTACCATCATACGTAGTAATTAATGGTACGCAAAATTATTACTTATCTTTTAAGTACACCGATAGGCTGACGGTTATAACATAACGTGGGCGTACAACTCCCGCCTACTTACATACCTAACCGCTTGCAAACTTTAAATTTAAATACCCTAATTACTCTTCCTCTTGTTAGTTGTTAGTTTGTTTCACTCAATAACATCGCGTTAGTGTCATCATTCAACTAATTCGACAATGGCAATAATTTTACGCTATGATGAACATATAAACATTCATTTCTGCATGAGTCAAAGAAAACATTTTTGATAAAAATAAATATAAGAGGTCATGCCTAAAGAGGTTTCATGAGGTATATCTAAAATGTGTTTAAAACACTTTACTTATAATGAGCAATAGCTTTTAAAAAGGCACTGACTGACGCACAGGAGCAAAGATATAAAGATAAAAGATATGCCTACACGCTATCACCACCCGCTCCTTTTCCTACATTTATCACCTAAAATCAAAACGCACTCACGATAAAGGTCAGAATGAGTTGCATACGTTCGTGATTACACCATGTTAGGGCACAAGGAACAATGAGGAAAGAGGGTTAGTTTTTGGGCTCCTATTGTTGCTTCCGTGCATGCAACCCTGATTTCTCTGTGTGCCGGTGTGACTTACGACAGGTGGATCACACCTGTTAATTGAGCACGAGCCACACAGGTACATATATTCATGTATACACAAAATTTTATCATCTGCTTCTTTTTTATACTTACAACGTTTAGTTAGCGTTGGCGAAATTATTTATGGGGGTCCTTAAAGCTGTGTTTGTCCAAAGTAAACTTTTTAACCATAAAGTCAGGTGTGAGCACGGAACTTTGGCTTTGTAGTATAAAAGTACTTCATGTTTATAAGATTGGCAGGTAGACACATATATTTATATTTAATTCAGTTGTATCCACACATGACGCATTTGTTTTGTTTTCATGATCTCAAAACTCCACACACACACTGATTCTTTTTTTAAACTGATATTCTTGTGTGTCCTCAACTACGCATCAGTCTGGGCTGGGTCAATTTTTTCAGTAGAGGTGGACAGTCAAATTATCTTCTCGTCCGTGTCCAGACAGTAAAAATAAAAGTCGCGTTACATCTAATCATGCCTAGTTTGCATAAAGCAAAATCAAATGTTAAACATGTGTGTGTACTGTCACTGTCTCAAATAAGGTGCCTATGTCTCCGATCGGGTAAACTGAGCACTGAACCTCAAGTGATCGATTATTCCAACTCTTCCATTTTTTCGATTATACCACGACAAGTAAAATGCAAATTTCGAGTGTCTAGGTCCATCTCCAGTTTAGTCAAAAGAGTAGTTGGTGAGAACCCTGAATCACCTTCACCATCATAACGCACACAACATGTGGGATGTCTGGATGCCTCTAATACCAAAATGATGACTAGATTTTTTAAAAAAATTTTTGCATGCATAATACATCTAATAATGAGCTTCAAGAGAAAGGTTCGATCCGAATTGAATTCTAGTTTTATGCATGAATAGATTTCAAACAAAAGCACATTGCGTGTACCTTACTGCTGCTGGAAACGACAAACAGGACACAATACTTTACTTTTACGTTGAAAAGGAAATCATTTTTTAATGTTGATACGCAGACCGGGAGCAGATGGTTGAATGACAATGAGCAAACTTCCAATAATATATTATATTATATTAACAGCGACTTGAGGCTGACAAAAGCTTGTTCCTTCTCACGTTGGTACAGTCTGCTGCTTCCCTTTTTCTTCCAGAAGCGTATCGAAATTATCAATGGCAATCCTGCCTTGTCAATATGTTTACGGGAAGAGGAAACCGATTTTTAAAATGATTGAAAAGGAAGCAGCAAAGCATTGATTGCATTTTAATAACCTTCTTAAAAGTTATTGAGATATGTTGTATGTGTTCTTACACATTGGTTATACTTATATTACTGCGTACACAATGCATATTACATAATACGGTGATACAGACAGCTTTCGCTGTAGATGACAATGCAGTTCTCACTTCGCCCCAAGAGTATAACTTTACGATGTACACCCGACATTCCATGGAAAACTAAATATCCTCCTCCGTACTGTATATATTAAAATTTTAAACGTTATATAATTACAAAATTTGGAGACTCGGTGTACCCAAAGGGAAGAAAGGACACATACTTAGAAAGTTGTTGTTGTTGATGAAATAATGAAAGTTGCTCTGCTATTCATCTCATTTAATGTGCATTTTATAGTGTGGGTCAGCACGGGATAACTGTAAGTTTGCAAGATATTTCTAACGTTAAAAACGAATAGTGAAAACGTTTAAACTACACTACCGTACAGCGAACTGGATATAAGTACGTATTATAATTGCATAATTACTGTTGCAAACTCTATTTCTGTTGTAGGAAAAACATGTTTTTATTCCATCCTCCATTCATATAAAATTCGATAATGAGGGGGTGCACTTAGGTATATACAACTCACCAAATGTTGTATCTTTGTGTGACCTATGAAAACTATGATAATAATAATATGCATTTAAAATGAATGAACACATGATATACATAATATTCATTCACGTATATATTCAAAAATCCACTTTTCAGAAAATCCACTGGTCGCCAGAAATTTTGTTGTGAATGTAGCCAACCCGCAATTAATTCTTAATAAGCGTCCATTTCCAGTTGACTTATGCTCAGAAAGAAGCAGCGAAGAGGAAGGTTGAGTCCACCCGAGAAAATATCTATCGACCTTTTTATCGCATAAACCGACAATTTTCACCTTATGAGTCTTCTGTCGTTTTCTTTGCATGCATAATTTATTCAATGACTTGCTGACTTGGTTGGCTTCCCGAAAAGTGTGGCGAGCCGTTACTATTGGACTGCGGCGCATTTTAATTGTTGTTGGCCATTTCGTCTACTTTTTAAAAAACATGCTGCTTGCTGCCTCAATATATATTGACTTTTTGATGACTTTTCCTTCTGTCTCTTACGCCCTCCTGTTCATTTCCATTTTATTTTTGACCAATTTAAAACTCCAAATTATATGAAATCATGAAATATTCTATGTATCGTCATCAAGAAACTTGTCATTATTACATACAATTCTGAATGGTCGTAACATAACCAACAAATATAAATTTTCAACTAGATACTACTGTGCCTTATTGGACAACCCCTGGTTTTAATTGCTCGGCTTTAATTGTTCTACCAAGATATACCTATATACACATTACACATGCATCCATCTGTTTAGGTTCTGGTTCTACTGTACATTGTTAATTGCTACACAGTAAAACTCGCCTTTTAAGTAAATCATATTTACCTAATTCAGCCCAAACGACAATTTTTAAGGAAATTAGGCAAAACAAAAAAGAGAAATTCTTTGTCTTCCATTAATTGGATGAAATTGCTTCAGTTTGGCAAATTATTAAGTACAAAGCTATATAATCATAATCTCAAATTGTAACCCCCTTACACTATACATCATTGTTTTGCAGATCCATCATTACTGAATAACGAAGATGGACAAGGACTCTTCCAGCAAACCAGAGTTATTATGCAGAGTATGTGGAGACAAAGCAAGTGGGAAACATTACGGTGTGTCATCATGTGATGGATGTCGAGGCTTTTTCAAAAGATCTATTAGAAGGTGCGGGTAAATACAAGAATATTCCAATACCTTGTAGTATATGTACAACAGCTAGCATTTAACACCTCGCATCACAACATGGTGCATGAAAGTTAGCTGCAGAATTATGCACATCAAGTGTAGCATTCCTGCGACAAGTGACAAACCCTCAAAACATATTTGACACGAAAATACCACTTTAATTAAGCCAGGTTACATGACGTGGTTAGTAGCACCCGCACCTGTAATTGGGGTAATAACAAAGATGATAAAAAAAATTACGGTAATTACATGACATTATAGGAATTTGGACTACGTTTGCAAGGAAAACAACAGTTGTATCGTAGACGTCACCAGAAGGAATCAATGCCAGGCATGCAGGTTCCGGAAATGCCTTGAGGTTAACATGAAACGTGAAGGTGAGTAATGATATTTTTAATTTTTGTCATTTTAGAGTTAAATTAGAGGCCAAATCTGTGTAAACATAATTTTACCACGAAAAACAAGACTTCGGACATGTCTGTCACTAAATGTCTAAGACCTTCATTTTATTTAGTATAACAATATTTAAATCGTAACCGCCAATTAGAACAGTCTTTGGATTGGAGAACATGTCACCAGTTCTAATTCTACGGGTCAATGATTTCAAGTTTGTTTGGCTGTTTGATACGTTGTGTTGTGGTTGTTGAAAATATAATAATACGTTATATGAATGTTACATATAATGTCTTGACGGTACGGTGTGGTCCTCCGTTGGCTTAGTTGTATTGGCTAAATTTGTTTGGATGAGTTTGATGATATATTTCTCTTCTTCCGTCCTGGTTTTTGTGAGGTGTACACACAAGCGTGATGTATATACTTACTTGATAATGATTACAATAACGACAATAAACTGGGAAGAAAATGATGATGCATTTCCTTTTCCTTTGCTTACGTGCTTGACATTTTTATTTTATTTAGGGAGCTTCACTTTTATTTACTCAGGAGGAGGATTCTATATTTACCGTCGAATACCGCAAACAAAATTGAAATAATTATTGAGCCACATTAAAATGAAAGTTGGGGGAAGCAGAGTAAACTTGTGTTTGTTTCCTTTTCAAGTGTATTTTCAAATGTTCAGTTTCCACGCTTCATCTGCCTCAGCTTTCAAGGTTCACTTGTGAAAGCGCAAATAATGATGCAAGTTTTTACCCAATTTAGTTGGAAGTCTCATGTGTACAAAACTGAACATCTTAATTAACAATGTTCGAACAAAATTACAGAATGTTGTTTACACACTGTTCCGGAACGAACGTTAGTTTTGATTCTTGCTATTTCACTCATTATCTATCATTATGTTCATTGCTGCATCATTACCTTATACCATTTTGATATATGCACGATAAATATGAACCTACTACGGTCTTTATCTAAGACTACGGTTTTCTTTTCTTCCATGCGCATGCATGCATACCATGACAACATGTTTTTCTTTTAACACCTCACCTCTTGCAAGCCCGTTTTGGGGGAACATGAAACCTCTATTTTGTGGGTGTACCATTTGTGTTGTGCAAGTGTGTAGTCGTAGTGTACAGACATAATTTATTATGCGCAAACAATCCTCTTTTCCTACTTCTCGACTTTGACTTTCACATCATTTATACATCATCAAATCATAATGAGCGACAAAGAGAAAAGGCAAAGAACGAAAAAGGAAGGATTTTCGACCTGCTGTTCGGTAATTTGAGCAGTTTTTTGCCTTCTGACTACTGTCTGTCCAGAAGGTTGTAGACTTTCCATCAAAAAAGACAAAAGGCTACAACTCGTCATCATCACCGTCAACATTGATAGCAGATAATATGTATTTAGTTTCTGTAAGCCTAGCCATGCCCACTTGATAACATTCATGGAGACATTGTGTAAACGACTGGAGACTGCCTAGAAGTATTGTCTGTTCAACACGAAATTTGTGTGCAAAAGGTACAAGCCCTTTTGGCTTACAACAATAACAACAACACCGCCGCCGCCACCACCACCACCACACCAAACCAATACAACCTTTAACTTTAACTACTGCACAGCGAGGGAAATGGGAACGTTTCCAGCTGGTCGTGTTATTATTGCGTGACTAATGATGCCCTTTTGGGTTGTCACAAGTTTTCACGGATAAATTTTTGATGACTGCTTGAGCATGATTTCTCCCTGCCATAAACTACACTGGAGCAGCGGTGGCAGGAGTGATGATAACGTAGTCCCTTTTCTGGCTTTTGTTGCTCTTTACTTTCTACAAGGAGGTATTAAAAGAAATGAATGTTGATTTATCTATCTTGTCTTTTCCCTTTCTCCTATTTTCCCTTCCCAAAATATGAAATGTGTTTCCTAAGCATACATTCCGTCATCATCACTCCTGCTTTGTCATGACTTAAATATTTGCGGTGAGGTCTTTTTGGAAAATATGACTGTCTCCAAAGGGAGAGAAAGCACAGCATATAACATTATATATCTGCCTACCTATTCATGGGTCTTCTGATGACGCTACAGAGGCCTAATAATATATAACTTATGGCTTGTTTGTTGGCCCTGTCTTGGTTGTCGCCAGAAAAATTATTCATGTCCTATTAATTTTTTTCCTTTACTTAACTCTCCTTTTTATCTATTGTACCGATGTCGCCTCCTTTCCTATTCATTGCTTTCCACCACTCATTTCAAAAGAAAGCAGAGGGTGTGGGTCACACCCATTTTGGTCATCATTATCATCACATGTATACACTACAGTACCCATCATCGTTTCCCTCAAATATCCATTTAATAAATTTGGCACATTTCAAAGTTTTTATTGTGTCAATTTGTTTAAAAAAAATAACAAATAAACCTTCAAGACGACTTTGAGTAAGGCCTTTTTGAAGGACGATGGGCGTAAAACGCGGTGGTGGTGTAATGAATTTCCGCTTGCTAATAAATAGCCGTTGTTACAGCGGAACGCGGTTGTAATTGAATTAATTTTGAAACGAGCCCAGCATGAGGCTGTCCATTGTTAAGTTGTTATTGTAGCAAATTACGTATTTCATTTTGTCAAGTGTAACATAAAACGCGATGCGCGGGTGAAGAAAGAAGAAAACAAACTATTATGAAATTATAATGTGCATTTTGTTTGAAATTGGTGAATAACACCAAGTTTTTATTTTTGGGTATATTTGTAATAAAATGGAGGATGAACCCAACCATTTTAAAGATATTATCTGTTACTCTCAGGGTCGTTATTTCCATCATAAACATTCTCATTGAAGTCTTTGTTGTTATTCCTTAAAAAAACCTGCATGAAATATGAGGGTGCTCGGGCTGGTAGTGGTGTTATAATGTCCTTGTGTTGTGTGAAATGCGACGCTAAAGCTTTCTTGGATGGGAGATGTGAGCGAGGAAAAGCGTGGAAGAGAGGAGCAAAAGAGGAAAAGCTGAGTGACAGAAGCATGAGACTTTTTTCTTCAAAGCAGATTCTCGACAATGTAGAATGGCGTCTGGTAAAAGCAGAGGAAAAGGATTATATTGAAAAAGAGCTCGGTTATCATTGCGATGACAGGCCAAAGTGTCAGGAAGGCCAAAAAGAGAAAATGTTTGCTTTTCGGTTGCGTTTCGCCGCGATGTTTGCCGTATTTATACCCACACACAGACATCGCTTAGACACATAAAAGAGATCTGGTAAGCTCACTGGGGCATATATCTAGAAGCAAAAAGCAAGCCAAAACCACTTGAAAGATAGAGGGAAAGTGGAAACTGTAAAAGCCAAAAGCGCATACGGGGATTGTGACGATGACACTTTTTATATTGCGTATTTCGCGAAGAAGCTATCAGCTAAAGCAATCAAAAACCCGGAAACTAACCACAACAAGCCAGTCACCACATGTATCATTTCATGATGATGAGGTTGATGAAAGTGACAGATATATACACTTTATCAGCATAATAATATAATATATTGCATGCATCTCCAATCTCCATATGCAAGTTGATTACTTGGTTGGTAGGCTGATAAATAGAACAGCTCTATTGTTGTTGTTGCTGCTGACGTTGTGAATTGGTAATGTGATACAATATATCTCGAAAAAAGGAGATAATCGTGCATGTGTACCTCCTTATGATGATGGTAAATGGTACAGTACGTATCAGGGCAGGGGAACAATGTAAAGCAGCACAGAAAGCTACGTGGTACAACGACGCTTAGGGTGACGACGATATGAGAGCGAGTCGCCACTGTAGCTTGTATAAGGATCGCTAGTAAAAAAAGATTGCGTTGAGTAAGTGAATAGGGGACTTTTTGCCAGCCCACTTGAAAGTCATGTTCCGTGTTTATCATGCCATTAGTAAGGACAAGCCCAAAGAGGAAAAGTGTGAATAAAGCTCGTGTCACCGTCAGCTGCACGCATTCTCACATAATAACGCAGAAAAATGAGAGAAAAGTGAAGGAGACGAGAGAGAGAGAGGAGAAAAAAATAAATGTAATATTAAGCGACACTTACTCACCAAAAGCCACACCACACCACCAAGCTTGTGGTGGCTCTTTATTTTCCTAAGAACCGAGCATTTTTTTATATCTTTGTTACGGGAGACGATGGTGATTCTTGATTGTGACGGGATGGTATACACTCTTAAATGGTCTTCATTGTTTTGCTATAAGGGCATCAATCTTTGTTGGTTAAAATCTTTGATTTCAGTCGTATTATGGAGAAGGAGAATGACAGCTCACCAACCATAATGAATGTGATGCGGCAAAATAAAATATGAACTTTCCACCAAAAGTTTTTGGTTTCTTTCCCCCACTAGTATTGTTTCGTCCCTATAATTAAAAGTAACGTTAATTACCTCGTCTTCGTAACAAGCAAAGTCTTTTGGTTAAATTTAATAATTCAAAGTGTAGAATACCTACTCTGATATGGTTGAACCACATCCTGGCAAGATGGTTGTAACCACTGATAATTTGATATATCCAGCTAGGCCAGGTACATTTAGTTTGAATACGTAAGAGCACGACAGTCGATAAACATATCTAGTCTAGTTTTAATGGTTGCGTGTTGAATGGCAACTGTACAACGAGGTATGAGTTATTTCTAGTTTTTAAGGAGTAGCCACTAGTGAGATCCAAATAATTCAGTGCAGCTGCTGGGTAAAGTGTGGGGTGACTTGAGACGGACATGCAATATTTTTGTGTTTGAGGAAAAGTATCTATGAATATTATCGTGCGAGTTGTGTTTTTGATATATGATTGGCAGTAAATCATGAAGTTGACACAAATTTAAATAAATAATGTTGCTTAATCTTAATGCGGATTTAAAAATGCTTTATATCATTTTTTCCTGTAGCAGTACAGCACGAAAGGGCACCGCGTGCCACAACCTCAAAACCAAAGTATTTATCCCAATTTGCTGGAGGCGGAAGTAGTGGTTTTGCCCCATATTACTTTCCCATTAAACCCACATTTTATCCACCGTTCTTCAGTGGTGGATCTGCTGGTCTTACAAGTGGCTTCCCATTAGGAATCTTGCCGACCTCGAGAGCTGCGTTGGGTACAGGAGGACTGGGATCTACCTTGGGTGGAAGTGGCAGCGGAGGGAATGCTGGAGGTGGTGGGGGAAGTATTTTTTCACCCTCTGTGGCAATTAATGAAACAGCTGCAGCAGCTGCTGCCGCTGCGGCGGTTGCTGCAGCGCAACATCATTCTACATTTACATCTATGCTGGTACACACCAAAAGGTCATCGTCATCTTCCACCATTTCCAATAGCAGTAATAGCCCTACAGACAACACTAGTTGCAAGGATATTGTGGTACACACGTCACCCAGATCATCCTCTGAAAGACACAATGAGCCCAGCGGGGGACACCAGCATTCACATCACAATAGGAACGGTGGAGGAGGACTACCACCACCAGCAGCTTTAATGGCCAGCGAGGATGAAGTTAGTTCCTCTGGAGGAGAACAAGATCAACAACTTCATCATCCCCATCTTCACAATCACAACAATCATTTTAAGTTTTTAGAAACTTTACATGTTAACACGCTAGTCAATGAGAGCATTTACGAGTCGGCTGCGAAGTTGCTATTTCTCAGTGTCAAGTGGGCCAGGAGCGTTCCATCGTTCCTCAATGTAATTGATTATAATTTTTAATTTAAAAAATTGTTAAAGTGAAATAAGGATGTCCTTAAACCAGTTCTGTTACATTACGTATTTTTAGCTCCCATTTGAGGATCAAGCGTTGTTATTAGAGGAAGCGTGGCCAGAACTGTTCATCTTGAGCGGAGCACAATGGGGTTTAAGCATAGAAGAAGGTACACATTTTTGGCACTTGGCGTCGATGGTTTTATTTACTGGTTACGTGGATTAACAATCACATTTTGTTTTATTTAGGCGTCTTAGTATCCGGTTCCGTTGTTCCTCGCTTGCGTCACTCAACTCTGCATGCAGATGCTAGGTTATTACGGGAAACTTTAGAGAGAATACAGAGTATACGACCGGATCATACAGAATTGGCCTGTTTAAAAGCATTGGTTCTCTTTAAACCAGGTAGATATCAATAGTAAAATAATAAAATGTCTAGTTTTACATTTGGAAACTCTACAACGCAACGATTTTATATCAAGATATCAAATTGTGTTATTGTGCAATCTTTAAAATCCGCTGTTTCGTGTGCTCCGTTTCAGAAATCCCCAACCTTCGGGAGCATATTCAAGTCGAGGTACTCCAAGATCAAACACACGTTATGCTCCAAGAATACTGCATTGGTCGTGCTCCACCAAACAAAAGTAAATTCGTAGTCATTTTAAAAACAAAAATGTTTATCAAAATAGTATAATTAACGAATACCAATAACCTATTACAATTAATATGATATTGTTCTATAATATTAATATATTAACTGTAAATATGTTCTATATTCTCAAGTTCACAGTACATGTTAAGCGTATATACTCAAAATTGCAAAAAAATAATGAAACATTTTAAAATGCATTTACTAGATACTCATTGTTAGTAGAACTGCAGTTTTAAAAAGTGCATGTTGCACTATTCCAAATACTATTGTGAACTATTTTCTAGTTTTATTTTATTTACGTTCCTTGATGTGATACCCGTTTCTGGATGTACATGGCCAGACCATTATTGTTATAAGTAAAGTAATGTAACTAGTCATTCATTGAAACATTCCACGGATTTACAAATTATGTAGAATGTGCAACAGTATTAAATCAAAATGAATAAAATATATTATAACATTTAATAGAGAGTAAATAAATAAAGTAAGTGCATATATATGCAGATATGACTTTTAACATAAGTAGTTGTTTAGCTCTAGCTTCTATTGTTAAGGACGTTAATTTTCACACGATAATAAATACTTAATTTTCAATGTAAGTAGTACGTATAACAATAGATAGGATACGTCAATTTAAAAATTAAACTTTCATTAAAAATCATCATTCTTTTATTTATCGCTGTGTTCCTGTAAATTTTAATGTAGGAAAGTATATTTTTAAATAGAAACAAAAAATCCACAACATAACACAAGGCCGAAGCTGAACAGTACAATGTAATATTCACATTTCACATATAATACACAAGTACATGTGTGACCTCACCCTCACCTTCCCTGTAAGGTGAATCATAAGACATAAAACTGAACTGAATTGTACGCATAAAATAATGTGTAATGTACGCATGTATGGCGTGACAACTCGCGTTGCTGAGGATATTTAATGACTGTATGCCACCAATGATAAATTGCTCCCAACAGAAGTTACTGGGAACTGTTGTGCCTGAAGGTCCCTTCCAACTCCAAGCCAATCCAGCTTTTATACGTAAGGTTTTACTCACTTTGTTGTGTTGGTTAGCGCAAGAGGTGAAGTAAAATGGTCATTTGCTCCAATAATTATTAACCAAAGTTTTTAAAACTTAGCAAAGCACCACTGACAGTTTTAATTGTTCCAGCAATTAATTTCTTGTGCAATAAATAATACGACTTGGTTTTATTAATTAGTGTTGTAGGGAAGGTGAAAAATTAGCATTTTAATTCCGATTACAAAGTGACGGAAATCAAGCCACACACAATGACGGAGCCCAGTGAAAGGGATGAAACGTTCTTTGAGAGTCTTAGCGCTAGGCCTGTCGCGCCATCGAGAACTTTAAAAGTTAAGGAACAAGCTCGGAGGTTTGAAGAGGTAGCGCAAGGGACACGAACAAGTACTACAGTACAACACCCGTTTATGAACAGTGGTGACACTTACGGGTTAAAAATTTTGGGATGTACCGCCCCCGGAATTAGTGAGCGTCCTTTATCAGCCGTTACACGTCTAGGGCCTGCTCCAGATGATGGTAACTCACAGAAACCTTCCACGCCGTCCACAGCGTGGATGGCAGAAAACATGCTTTCTACGACGGATAAGTACGGTGACGTAATGGAGCTGAGTGAAAATTATCAGAAGTTAAAAATATCACGAAACAATGCTCAAGCTGGTCCTTGTGACGGGGCTGGGGACGGCCCTGATCAACCAAGACCGTACCTCACCCCAGAAGAGAAAATTGCTGCAGAGACAAATGGAGTTACAATCAAATCATTAACCACAAATGCAGTTATAGTTGTGCCTGAAACGCATAGAAGTAACCAGTGTAAGGGAGGAAGTAGACCGGGAACTGCAGCATCGTCTGGTGGGGAGATCCCTATTCATCCCACGGCAGTACAGAAGTCTAAAATTCATCCCCGCCGCAGACGTATAAAGAGGACTGAGCCAGCGACAGATAGTAACCTCGTGAAACCGTCAAGGAGCTTTCATCGTTCGCACCCAGACGATCCGAAAGGGGAGCAGGGTCGGGGAAATAAAGTCATCAACTACGATTCTGATGATCCCAGCGACGTTGGGGCTGACATTGATAGGGAATATGGATGTGCTCCTACCACCGCAGTGAGTATATCAAGTACTTCTTTTGGGATTTTTGAGTTGAACAGACCGGAAACGGCGTCCAGTGAAATACTTGCGGATGGGGTTGTAACAGAAGAGGACGATCTCCACATTCAAAAACTTCTCGCGTCTTTGGATGTTCATGATAAAGAAGACTGGTACAATCCCATGAACGAGAGCGATGATGAGTCGGATAAAGCTAAATTGCTTAGGCTAACAAAACTTTTTTACACCGTGAGCTGGCATTTGTAGATTTCCCTTTATAAACTTATAAAAAGTAAAAACCCTTGACGTTTTATTTTTATGTTGCAACGTATATTTAGCGTTTAACTACATCAGCAATTCAAGGTAATTTGTATACGTACAAACTAATGCTCGGAGGACTACACAATCGACTTGAAGATTTTGCTCTGCTTCCTGTTCCTCCTGGTTTTATGGTAAGGACGAGAGTTACCCGGGTGAAAAGAGGGGTAGCTGGGCGCTTGTACCCGTTTTACTACATGCATTTAGAAAGGGAGGGTCCCGGTGATAGAAAGGTAACAAACATAAATTGTTCAGTAGAATGGTATAAAGCCCAATCCTGTCATTGGGTATCATGTTTGACTGCTTTTACACAAGTACTTTATAACCATTGTTTGTATTTTTGATAGTGCCTTCTTTTAATCGCCAAAAAGACGCAAAATTTTCGAGGAATTGGTTACATTTTGAGTACGGATCCTGCAGAAATGTCGGATAAGAGTGAATACTGCGTCGGAAAAGTGTGTTCCAATTTTATTGGGACTGAATTTACGTTGTACAGTGGCCGGTCAATTTGCAGTCATATCCCACTAGATAAAGGAGCATTGCTAGCGCTGCCACCAACGGAACGATTCAAGGAGGAACTTTCCACCGTTGTATACGTAATTTAACCAAAAAAATGCTGAATTAAAGCACATTAAACATACAACTTTTAATAAATAAGCTGTTTGGACACTACTTAAATTAAACGTATTTTTTGGAAATGGAAGGATCCAAATGTTCTTGGTTTTAAAGGTCCTAGAAAGATCAAAGTCATTATTCCACGAATGAAAAGCATACTGGAAAGGGAAGTTATTCGACCAAGAATATCTGAGGAATCATTGATAAGTATGTGAAGGCACGAGTTAATCATTTCGAATCTCTAGCAAAACTGTAAACTTTAAAATAAACTACATTAAATTTTCATTATGAATTCCATCAGACCAATTCCAAAATGACGAGATGGACAGTATTTGGTGCCTTCGTAACAAGGACCCAATCTGGAGTCGGGAAACGCATTCTTACATCCTCAATTTTGGAGGACGAGTCTCGACTGCGTCGGTAAAAAATTTTCAGATTGTCTGCAACAATAATGGTATGTCTGATTTGCATTATTAAAACTATTAAAGAATCAAAATTTTCTCCTAACATTTTACAATACACATCCGGCCGGATAAATCCGGCCACTAAACAATGACCAGTAATGGAGATAATCGTGATAATGATAGTGCAGGAAAATGACTGGGTTCATCATTTCCTTTCAGACGATCAAATTTTACTTCAGTTTGGCCGTGC
>JAHZNE010001751.1:0-28162 GCA_027744055.1 Callyntrura sp. NNG-2020
GATGCGTGCAAGAATTGATTTTTTATCAAGTATACCTTTAGCATTGTTGCACAATGAATTGTAGGAGCATTACTTAAATAGCTTACTTGACTATTTTTCATGGCAAGCCAACCCCGTTTCTATTCTGAAAGGAGATAAATAGAAAGGATAGATAGAAGGAAAGTTTATATGTAGCATGACTTAAATCTACTTGAAAATGCTTGGTTGGTATAACACATCAAAAACTACTATATTCAATAACAACATCTTACCTCTTACCTTCTCAAGGAATCGTTTGGAAGAAGAGAAATGTATCATTTGTCGGTCCGCGATGTACACACATTTTCAACAACGTTACTGTTTACTAACCTGAGCTGTAGATGATAATTGTAATACATTTTTTTGTAAATGCAAAAACTCCTGTCGTCAATGGGCAAATATGGATGTTCCAGGCAACATTTAATGATTGAATCTAAGGTTCTACTGTAAAATCAAATGGTTTATGAATGTTTTATGACTATATGGTCCAGCAAGGGAAGTATAATTGGAGTGCTATGATGCAATGATATTTTTGTCAGAATTCTCAATAAAGGTGCAGATTTAAAATAATCAATTTGAACGTAGCTTGTAGCAGTTTTTTTTACTATAACGTTATGCATTTTTATTTTATTATTTTCCCAATTTACATAGATTATTAGAAATTGTATGATTAATTATGCAGTATTATTAATTACTATTATTATTACCTATATTGTACTCGTAAGTTTAAATGGTAGCACAGTATTTTAGGAATACTCATTTAAATACATAACATCTCGTTGTAGTATATAGCGAACCCAGACAGCAATACATACATTGGTTTAAATAAATCTTTTTACGATCTGATTTTCGAATTTGAGTTTAGTTAATGTATTTGCAACATTTATGACTGCACGTTACTTACTACTCTATCTAAAATGCATATATTGCATAATGAGTACGATAATTTTATTCATGTTACTTATTGTGTATATGGAATGTTTTATAAATTATACATACACAAAACACAAACTCAATGTAGGTAACACTTGACAAAGGTAACACTTGACACTGTTTGAAGGTGTAGTAATTAATATTATAATCACTTGTATGGTGGGGCTAATTCGACGCTTAAACCTGGAATTACTCATATATTATGCCCTTTACGACATCCATCCATACTCTTCTCGACTAGTCCTGTATGATACCTGATACACCAGTTAATTTGCCACAACAGTAACGGATGGAATGGTTATTTAAAACCGATGAGATTTCTAAATAGCTCATATCATAATGTTCGTAATTATGTATGTACATATATATTACAATATTTTATAAATACTTTATATGCATTCATTTTTCCTCGTCAAGTTTAATGTGGCACGACACCCACGTGTTTTGACGTCCTAGGAAATGCACAAGGAATGGGGATACATTGCATATATATACGTGGCCACAAATCTTTGAAATCGTTTCGACTTACACAAAAATACGCTGTCAGTTATTATGTATTTCTTAATTTATTCCCATTAAAGTGCCGACATTTATAATTCCCTGCGGTCACTTTTACTCTGATGCTTAATACTTTTCAAGGTATTCTTCATTAATTTATTTCTAATTTAATTTATGGTTGTGGGGCTTGTGTATGTTGCTTTGTTGCTAGTTCGTTAAAAATGAAATACAGTGGGAGTAATATGGTATATAAATGTTTTAAAATCTGTGGTGTGTGTCATACCTGTACGCCAAAGACGCCCACCTTGTGAGGCAGGCTCTATTCAACTTTCTCTCCAGTCTTTAGTGCAGATCATTAACATTATGTATTGTTAGGGACTTCTTCTGAAGTTGTGTTTGAGACAACAGGGTAGATAGGCTTTTCAAAACGTATACTGGAATCGCATATCCACATACTAGACTTGAGTGAATTGTAGAGTTTTCATTTCCGTCCCTGGCACATGTACGTGCTCATAATTATTTTTTATTCATATGTAACTAATTTGTATGCATGAGTTAACAAATTACGGAGAAAGCTTTACATTATGTAAATCCATTTCACTCTCTGGTAGAGCGAAATAAATTTTTATTTTTCCTATTAAAACGAAGGAACTTTGTAGTCAAAGCTTTCTTGTTCTAAACGATTAGAAGGGTTGTATAAATAATTTCATAGTTCCCCAGTTCCCCCATGTATACCAACCCAAAGTGACGCTAATCTAGAAATGTAGTAAGCAATGCCCTAATATTCATACCGATGAAAGATGTGCAATGGGGTATTGTGGGAGAGAATAAAAGGAAACAAATAAATAATAAAACAAAGAATACAAACAATGGCTTTCACTTGTGTGTTTATGTGCAAATAGTCCAGATTCATAAAAATTAATTTCTGGGAGGAAAGTTAGCTAAAAAAAAGGTCTGTGCACATATTTTTTCACTCTCAGCTAAACTGCGTCGCAGATCCACATTTGTGAATTGAATTGTTGTGACGCATGCAGTGTCATCCGTACTAGTACTGACTACAGTATGTGACAGACGCTAGAGAACAATAAAATATTTATCCTACATGCATTCATGCATGAGTTATTTAGCCTTTTAGAAGGATGCCGTGCCGATGTACGCTTACAATCAATGTAATTTTGAACTAATGTGATATAATGTATGTCTGTCAAGATACATTTCCCTACAACAATGGAAAGTGTCCAATTTACTTGAATGTACACACTATGGTCAAAAGTATCTGTAAAACGCTAAAAGACCTTAGCAAACCCACAAAGGAATTTAGCACTCCTGTAATGCATACCAGGCTACAATTTTGCTGTAGGGAAAGGTAAACGAGTGGTTATCATCCCCAACAAATCCACGTATAAATTCGTGTTAATCCCAGTCGTACATCTAAATCTTACATTCGTATAAATTGTATATATTTTTGTTGTATAAATTTGTAATGCGATAGAGTAATTCCAGATTATTACACACACATGCATTCACAAATGACTTACCTTAAATCGTAGGTCCATGTTACCAATGATTTTCATTAAACTTGCATATATATACAAACTGTATCTTATGTATTAACTTGCATTCTATCTCTGCGATTACATATATTTGAGTAAGTGTACTGTACAACATGTAGTTTAAACATTCGTCGCAGAAGCACAATATTGTCATTATAAAAATTACTTCCAATGGATTTACCCGCACAACATAATATGCACTATTTCATGGATTATTCACTACATATCCTTATCACTATACATTCTTCAGCCTAATAATATAAGTACTATTGAAATATTTTGATAGCAAGCATAGGTTCTGCTTTTTGCAACCGTAAATAGTTATAAGTACGTAGGTAAGCTGCCTTTAACAGTAAAAATTAATGGTATTTGATATAGTTTCGTCAATAACTTATATTCGTACGTAAATGTTAAAGAATTAGTTGTATGTATGCATGTATGTGCAATGCAGGGTTCCGAAAATGTAGAGATGCAATGCAACGTAACAACATAGTTTTTTTTATAACGTAAAGCATGGCCCGAGGGTGATCTCTATAATGTCGACCCATTACAACGCGGTTTTTGTTTTTACGTAGCTTCTTACTACATAAATGGGGCATATTAAGTAAGTGAAGTACGGGTTCAATACGAACTCTATCTTGGAGCTCCATTTACAATTTGAAATTTTCCCAGTAGACTTCACGACAGCGTATGATTCTCCTATATATCTAGTACCTCTAGCATTTGTTTACGTTTTTAATAGGTGGTACTTATTATTATCAATATTAACTTTCTCTCTTTCTACATTTTCGTTGTCATTCATGCCATAAAACTGAAACGGTCGAAATTATTCCCATCTACAAGATTAAACTGTACTTTACAAGAGTGTTATCGGTGTTTGGGGACGTTTGTAGATGACAAGACAATCAACTTTTTCTAGTCTATGTTTTGCCCCAAATACCGAAAAATTGTTCTACCCTCGAAAACCCAAAACTGCGCTTGTGGCAGAGTGACCAGGAAAAAGTAAATGTTTCAAATAAAGATATATGCCTATATGAACTAATAATAATCAACAACATAAACAAGGTGAATCAACAATTTAAACGACATTGTCAGACTATTGTGGACTGCGCTACCCTCATAAGAGTCATAAGCGAAGCGGATGCTGTGACAGTGCCTATAATTTCCTATTACATCATCACAAATGTACCCCATCAATAGCTTTACCTACGTCACTGCTGAAAAAAAAAACAAAGTTAAAATATGTATTTACGTTTTGACTGACAAAAGAAATTGCCGAATATGTAGGGTAGAAGTTTAATGTGCTCTTCTGTAAGTAATTCGTAATGTTCAGACCGCGACCAGGCATGCATACAAATACAGTTGAATTGCCCATAACATCACGCATGTATGTTTCAGTTCTGTCAATAAACATCTAAATAAAGGATAACTAACACAGACCACCGTATATAATAGGCAAGTTAACTTTCCTGAAAAACGATTTCATCATACGACTTTGAATGAAAAGGTACGTCCGTCGCTCTCTTGTGTCTGTCTGCTCTCCACGATGTAATAAAATATATACCTGTTATACAGAGTTCACTCTATACGCTTATCATTCTATCTAACCCTTTGCACGAAACATACAACAAACAGCAATGAACTTGAATTGACTTTCTCCAGCATCATCACTACTACCACCAAAGGATGCATTGAAAAGGAAGACGCTGAACGTCCAATTTTATGGCTGAAAATAACAGTTTGCATAAAATTTCACTTGGAAAGTGCTATAACATCACAAGCAAAGAAACGGATACACAGATAAAACGTTATCTATAACTTATTTTTTCTCTCAGCGACATGGAATTCAGGTCTTCTTGTGCCGTCCTCCACACAATGGGAATGAACAGGCAACTGATTCAGTGGGTCGATTGCAAACACGGAATGCATTACAATGACTAGGTAGAATTTTCTAAAATTGCTGGTGGGAATAAAGAAGTTGGTAGAATTGATATCGCCGTTTAGCTGTGTAAACTTACACCAGTAGGTCGTACCTATGTGCTTAGGCCTCGTCGGGAGCTCTACGGTACATAAGCACAACTGAATAAGTTAGACGCAGTGGTGGTACTCAAAGAGGAAATACAATTCCAACACTAACCGTTTAGCGAAAGAATTTTCGGAGACTCCCTTCAATTTTTATAGGAACCTCTTTGCGAAGGAACCATGAAAAAATTGAAATGACTACTTTTACTTACACTTATTGTTATTCTGTGCACTTGCTCTCTTTATATAAATATAAATACCTTCACTTCACACTACACAGCTCAAGATCAAAGGGAAACAGTTATACGTGCGTGCATCTGTATGCTTGGCAATACCTACACGTTTATAATGGCAGAGTATCTAATGGAGCAAAGTATGAAGAGATAATGGATACCACTGGCCTGGCTTATTTTGGGGCACACCAGTAAAATAAGGGCACATTGATTTTAAAGGAAAGAAGTGTTAGTATATTGTTAAAAATGAATTTGATGACCCAGGTTGTAGGTTAAGTCGTCATCATTGATTTCACAATTTAATCCTTTGTCTTGCCGTGAACAATTTTTCTTGTTTTGAGTAGGCGAAAAGGAAACTCTTCACTCGCACACACAAGCACACAATCTAGCTGCCATGTATCTTTGCCGTTCTATGAGTGTAATGCGCTTATAAGACGTTACATACACAATAAAGAGGAAAAGTGTGACTTGAGCGCGTGCAGATTATATTTGCTTTTGCCGATGTTTATTTTTGTATGTCGTATGTCTCTACGAAAGTTTGATTTATGAAGCTAATCTTGGAAGATTGGAACGGTTGACATGTTCGAACTGACATTGCTCATAAATCTATGCTGGGATAGAGAGAGTCGAAGGGGAGGAACCACCGCATTGTGTGGAACGTGACAAATAACCTCGCTTCTGGAAAATAGCTAACTTGAGGCAACTGAAGAACTGAGAAGGAGTCCTGAGTCGATACTGCATAAATGTAATAGTAATAGAAACCAGTGTAACCCTTTTTTATTATAATTTTTCTTGTGTAATAATCACGTACTGTTTCCGTTCCAGAGTTCATTTTGCATGGCAGTCAGGGAATGTTTGCATTAATGTTTTAATGGTCGGGTCTACTGACATTAAGCTACAAACCTGATTTTGGTCATTGGACTACAAATAGAAACAAGACAAGCGCCCGTACAGTGCGGAGACCAGTGACAAAGTACTTCATTGTTTTAATGATAACAATATCTTACGTGTTTGTCTAACAGTACCCAATACACTGCAATGTTGACCTGCGCAATCGGATCATAAACATGTTGTGAGTGAGCGATCCGTAATGAATTTTAAACAAACCTATAAGAGTGCTAACAACATTTTCCCTGATAACATTTGAACAAGCCTATAAGACAGTGCAAAATTTAACACCCTCACATAGTCAGGAAAATTCTACTAGTACCATTTGCCACTTGTTACATTTTAGGACAACGTTCCCCACTCTACTACCAAACCACCATTTAAATACAAAAATACACAAAATTTAACAATATTCTAATACGACGTGATAGAAACCCCAAAATAAGGTCCTATAACTGGCTAAATTGAATGTATTTCTTGGAGAATGAAATATGATAGCATTATCTACATCCAGACATGAAATATGAGTCAACTTTACAAGGAATTTTAAACACAAACGAAACGTTATATGCAGCTCGTGAACGAGAGAAAATCTATTTTGATACAATCCCTCCCTCTTTATAATGTTGTGTACATTATACAGAGTCTACCAACATATTTCTGCTGTTTCAATGTTTTCGATGCTACCAAAATTACAACAGAAGGCCTAATATATTGGGCTCAGTTTCACTCTGCTTTGATTGCTACGAATTCATGGGAAACAATAAAATCGTTATAAGGAAAGACAAAGTAGTTTGGTTACCCTCCCACATCAAGTGTTTGTTGTGTCTCTCGTTTGACAGGAGGTACGCCATTCCCATTTTTTTCTGACCGAAGCGTTAGAAGGAGAGCAATACAATCAGGTAATCTATTCCAATCACTGTTATACACACCGATCGTAATCTGAAAATGACGCTGTTTAGTAAACAGATACCCAGGAACGACTTTCCACAAGCACGAACATGGTTATGCAACACATTCATTCTGTATTTTCCCTTTTCTTGTATAGATATTTCCATGAATTTCCTGTTGAATATAGAAAATGTAACTTTCCTACAGTATGTCGCGTAAACAATTCCGAATAAGGTAATTACGCTAAGGGAGAAAAAGACCTATAGACCCGGTGTTTGTTATTTGTTATATGGTATCTTAAGAAAAGAAAACGCAGAATAAACGTAGGACGCATTTTTTCCTAGAACGCGCGCTTGTATGTCATTTTCTTGTAATTTATCATCCGTTCCCTCGTTCATGATGTCACACCAATATTCAATCACTCAACCGCGTTCGTCCTTACAATCCTTTTTAGATTATATAATACTGGAAATCTTGAACTCAATATAAAAAAGTTAATTTACGTTACTATCAGGAATGGCGCACAATATTTTTGTATCAAAACATGGAATGTGTGTATTCGGTGTAAGGGTTCTAACATGGGAACTACTTGCAATGTCAGTTGAATCGGTAGTACCCAGTGGTGTATAAAAATATGAATTCAGATATGGAGATTGCAATTCTGAAACGAATTTCCTACAGAAATGATGATTGTTAACTTTTCATGGGTTTAAACGCTTCAAAACAAGAACCAAGTTCAATCTGTCAAATAAGAACTTTACTACGCTGTCCCGCACTCAAATTGTATAACAGACTCTTATCAATCTTAAAAACTGTCGGAAGAAATAAACACGATTTCAAATTTATTTCGGTTGTACAAGATATAATTTTGGTTCTATTAATCATCAAAAGACTAGATTGAATCTAAGACCGCATCCTACTTGACACAGCCACGGATAAATGAATGCATTGTTTAATAAAACAATTGCAAGCTGTGGTTAACTCGCGTGATTTGAAATGTTGATTCAAATTACTCAACAAAGTTTTTGCAATGTTTTTATAAAATCGTAATTGCTACGTCTGAATTGATAGTTTTCTACCAAAGTAGAAACCGGATTCAACTGACGTCGATAACAGTTCCCATATGAGTTGATAACTCTATTATATATGAGAATACATTGCATTAGAGGCATGAAGACTATCACGAGGCTATAAGGAAATTTTCCAAATGCATTATATACACCAAATAAACAAATTTCGTATGCATTGAATCCTCCTAAGCATTAACTTACAATATCATTAAAATGCATAGTATTATGTATGACATTACTTACTCTACACGACTTCCAGTTATCCATGCTGGAAACACCACCTTTTTTACCACTTCTTTTTGTTAGAATAATAGCATATCAAGTATCACTTTTCTTTTCCCAAAAAGGGAGTTGGCTGAATTTGGACGCATTATGTAGTGGGTACCAATTACAAATATGCACCGTAGAATCCTCTTTATTTACAAATCGTACTGATGGAGTCTAATTTCAGTTCGTAAATCTCATTACCGCCTGGTTGTGACCAATTTGGCTTACTTTTCATTAGTAATCCCCCTTTACCACCTTTTTTACTGGTTCCTCCGATTAGCGGTGGAGCTCCAGATTGAATGCCACTTTGTTGAATTCCATTACCATTGTTGTTGGCCTTCCCGGACATTGACACATTACCATTCACCTTGGGCCCGGTGGACGTTTTTTTAGCAATTGAGGAGAAACTGGTAGTGCTGGTGTAGTAGTTGTTGTTAGTGGCAGAGGAACCCGCCGCTGACGCAGTACCATTAGAAGTTACCGTAGTTGCGGTGCCAGTGGCTGCTTTGGATGTTGACGGCAATATCGTGGACGATGTTCGGGAAGCAGTTGTCACCGATGATGATGACGTGGAGGAAGTTGTCGATACTGGTGCGATTCCCAGCAAAGGTTCGTTGTCGAAGGACAAGTGAGCTGCACTAGGTTGCACAGAAGAGCCCACACACGGGTCATCCATGGAAAGGATAGAATTGGCCCGGCTCACTTTAGAAAATTGGCACCATAGGTCTGGCCAAATCTCGTTTCCCAAAAAGTACATGACGAGCCAGCTCTGTTAATGCAAAAATAATCCCAAGAAAAAACTTTAACAGAACGAAATACATTAGATACGTTGGGAAAAAGGAAAGTTGTTTTCCCTATAATTATCGTGCCGCTTTTTATTTTTATTATCATTAAAGAATCTACTTGGGAAACAGGAAAACTCGTGCATCACCACCACACTTTACTCTCACTTTCATTGCCACCACGCCACCAGCCTCCGCCTGATTTTTAGTCAAACTTTTCGTATAGTCGGCTACAATAATATGCTTGCATGGGAAAGTGTTCAGAGGAAATGATAATTTATACACGTGCCCGCACTACTACACATGCATCTAAAATATAAACGTGAGACGTTACGTTACACCGAGGTTGTGCACGGTTCTTCAAAGGAAATGAGCTGAATTAAAATCCCATAATCATTATATTCTTATTAGTGAAGAGGGCTCGTTATCAAAGATTGGAAAAGGAAGAGGAAAACCGCAGACCGAAGACCTACTCTCAATTTCTTCTGTACAAACCGCTACTGCTTCTAGTATATATGCTGTTGCTCCTCTTCTGCTTTGCTTTTACTCTTGAATGACAATTTGTGATAACAAGCTTGCGAAAGTCTGGAAAACCACACGGGGATTTTTCCCGACTGCCTTTTGAATTATAATTGTATAAAGAAGCACAACCCCAAAGTTTGATAATATTATAAGACCTCTCTTTCCCTCCCTGCTTCAAATTTCACATTGATTGCTGGGAAAAAGTTTGTTTTCTTCCAACAAAGTACACACTCAGCAGACTTTACTTCCATTTTATAATGCACGATATTAGGATTAGTCTCTTTTATAGATAAGAGGAAAAGTCTCCTTTTCTTTATTATTATATATAAGATATTGTATAAAAAGGATTATGCACTATATCACCAGTGAGTCGGGAAAAGTACTCTTGTTAAATTATTGGGTGAAACTAAAAATGGGAGAAAATATATCATATTAAGTCCACAATACAGAGTTTTCTTTTGGCTTTATACTTATTACCCAGCAAGGAGGTTTCAGAGAAAGAATCATTGAGCGATTTTGCAGCTGCCCATACTCCAGGGGATTGTTACGCCAACACGCAGAACAGAAGGAGAACGTACATTACGTCAGTAAATCGGTATAAAAAATCCTAACAAGATGTTTGTAGCGCAATAAAATGAGGTAGCGCAAATGTACGTATTGCTCATTTGCAAAACCGCACCAAGATCACAATATCTGCTGTTCATTTGAAACCCTCTGAACCCACAGGGTCGATTAACTCGGGTCAAACTTGAAACGTGTACGTAATATTTACAAGATACTTGAGCTCTGATTGTGATACCATGAAAGTAAATTGCAAAGGGTGTCACACAAATCATGTTTACATATACGTTATCACTGTTGTCAGTCCACATCGTTTCTCGTAAACCTCATCTCGATAAAATAAAAGGTATTGGCGTTATTTGGAGGACCTCTGTAGAATCAATCCATATTTCGATGAAACTTTGAAACTCATATAAAACGCCTTAAATGTACATTTGTATCCAATTTTAATTTTGATATGAGGGGTTTAATTATCACTTCAGCAAATCTACCATGGTCGAAAAGGTTGGGGTAAAGTAAAACAT
This sequence comes from Callyntrura sp. NNG-2020, assembly GCA_027744055.1. Taxonomy (NCBI): domain Eukaryota; kingdom Metazoa; phylum Arthropoda; class Collembola; order Entomobryomorpha; family Paronellidae; genus Callyntrura; species Callyntrura sp. NNG-2020. The sequence continues at coordinate 10,763 of JAHZNE010001751.1, forward strand.
AAAGATGCATGTAGAAGTGTACATGTTGCATACGAATCGATTTACAAAGTTGTTTTGTAAATCATGATAACGAATCCGGTCGGACGGTCCACAGACTGAAATGATCAAACCTAATCATAGATTCTATCTCGCTTTGCTACGTCATAAAAGTATAAAAAATACGCTTCAGATGTGCATGATTCTGTGATGATTCTTGTGGCTTTTAAACGAGATCACTTTTTACACAAATACATTCCTTTTAATATTTTTCTTCCATTCCCCCACTACATTGCGCTCCGTGCTCTACTGTGTGCTCCACATACATTTTTAGCATTCTTTGAAATAAAATGATCACTAAGCAAAAACCTTAAAAACTGCTTGGACTCGTAGTACCATATAAAAAAATTTTACACCTCAAAAATCAAAGCAAAATTTGTGATATTTGAACTGATATTTGGATTGATCAAAGGCAAGTGCAACGTTCCTCACTTCGTTTATGATAGGCAGTATATTCACTAATCCGTTTTTGTTGGGCTGACTTCATCATTTTTGCCATAAAAAGAGTTTAGAATAGAGAGAGGTCCAGGTTGCACTGTGTGAAAATTTTATTTTATGTACATTTTACATGTTTCGAGCGTTCGTTCTAGCCTTTGAACACTTTTGAACATGACTAGTAGTGAAACATGTTTGAGTCCTGCTAACAAATTCATCACGGTCATATGAAGAATATAACCAGAATTTACGAACTACCTAACAGGAAAATACATCAATAACAGGAGTATTTCCCAACATAGCACATTTATCTGCACAAGTAGAAAGCGGGAAGATTGAAGAAAAAATGTCTATTCAGTACTGAAATGAGCATGAATGGAATCAGTCATCTACACAGTAGACATGGGCATCCAAGCTAAAATCCTGTAGTAAACTGTTCTAAAACGCGAGCCACGGAGAAATTTGTACGCATTTTGTGTCCTGATGAAAATCAGTTGTCTTTTCTTCTTCTTTCGATCAATGACTTCCTTTATTTCCATTCAAAATGATAATGGAAAATATAGTGCCGAGGCAGGCACAGTGGCATACGCACAACTTGCTTGATACGCTGCTATCGTATCAGATTCCAGATTACCCAGACTAATAACATTATTTATTTAACTCGACATGCAATAATAAGATGGCAGTAAAATGAGAGAAAGAGAGAGAAGTAATCTAAAAGGCTCCCTTTCAAACAAAAATATGCATTTCTCTTCCATTGCGACAAGGGAGGCGGTGTGCAAATTAATCTTTGTGTTCAACGTGGCATTACATTACTGATGCATAAATCGTACAGAAGCGACGTTTCCGACTAAACTAAATATAGCAGAGAAAATGGTTCGTCTCTAACATCAATCGAATCTCCTTCGTCTTCATTACATCGTGACATTCGTGGTGTACAATCCAAGCAACTGACAAGTAAGTATATCTCTATCCAACGGTTTCCGCTGCTGGTAAGCGTACAGTAACTGACATAAAGCACACACACATCCAAAGAACTCTATACAAATATTGGGTTTATCGGTCGCAGGATATTGCTGCTTTAGGGAGTCCATTATTCTAATTGAAACGGAATTGGAACAAACACAATACCAAATAGAAAGAACTCGCATCTCTTCGTATCGCGTCTCTTTTGTTTTTTTGTTTCTATTTTTATTCATATAGAGGGCAAGTCTACAGATTATCTTCCATAAGCAAATATACGTGATAGAAATAAATTTTCCCAGAGATAACGCACAGTTGTATGAATTATACGAGTGCCTGTCAGTTTAAGCGACATACGCTTGTTGGTCGTCGGTACAGCTCTCCCCCGGAATCGTAAACTACACCATTTTGTGTAAGTTATTGATACATGAAGCTACTGCTAAAACCACTTTGCTTCCATGCCTAATTCACAATTAGATTATTAAAGAGAACGACTACTCTGTAATAATAATGAATGTTTGAGGACATGATAAAACAACTTACCAGTGCGATATTGGCAACAGCTGCAGCAACCTGGAAGAAAATGGAAGTAGCGTTTTCAAGAGCGACCACCTCAAGGAACCACATAACAGCCAAAAGAGGTAATAACATAGCCGAAGCTCGAATCCCATTTCCGATCAACTTTTCATCCAGACTATGCTCGTCCATGACATCAGCAGTACTACCGGATGAGTCATGCCACAGCTTCCTCAAAGCAAGCAAGTGTCGTAAAGCCAGGACCACCAGAAGAGTGTTCATCTGAAAATAAAACAACAATAGGAGAAAATGCAATTAAAACAGCAAAATGTGTGCTGTCCCACGTTTGTGCACGAATGTTACCAATTAGACAGGCTCTATAGCACATTGTACATAATTTTAGGCAGCCTGCCAAAACAACAACACTTCACAAAAGAAATTTTCAACAGTGCTGAAAATGAGAATTCGACAGCTGTCGATAAGTTATTTCAAGTTGGGGTGTACTTGTCGTCTAATTCTTTCTCTCTCAAGCATTTAAGAAAGTGCACTTTTTTGGAGCAAAGTAGAAGTAAAAGTTTTTTACTTTTGCAGCTAATATCCCGATAGTCATTGTAGAGTATATGCCTATATATTTTTTTTAGGAAAGTAAGCGTCAACAAACAAACAAGGGGTATTATGAGAAAGGAAACCACACTACACCAGGATCCAGTGAAAGGAAGAGTTTTTAAGCTTCTTTCTGGCAAAATGCCATTAGAATTAACATAAACGATGCCACCAACACCAAGAAGCGCCATCAGGATAAAATGCTTAACGATATTTCTTCAACAACACATTAATATACGCGGAGGTGCGGAAATTCATAATATATAAGACATTATATCAGTCCCTGAATATATTTACACTCTCCAGGCACACATACTGAAAAAATGAAGCAAATCCAAGTAAAATAGGTGGAAAAGTAATGCTAAAGTAGGGGAAAAGGCTTTGATGTTAAATACATTTTTGTCTTGAACAGTCTACGTCGTTTCACTTTAGTTTCGTTCCCGTCGGTTAAATGTTGAATCCTACGATCATTAGCATTACATTTGTGTATTGTGTTCATGCCTTCTCATCGTCGTCGGCGGCAGTGGAACATGTACAACGAATGTGTAGTGTAGGGAGTAAAGTGAACAAGTATTTATCGTCCTTTTTAAAGACATTTTCTTTGGGTACAAAACGACTTTGCCCATTTCAAGTCATAAGACAAAAAAATTGGATGCTGCGCTGGAAAAAATTACTACGATATTATCGTCTCTGATGCTCAATCACCGTATATGCATCCAAAATAAACGGGAAGAAAAGAATCCAATACTACAAAATGGGTATATAGAAAACCATACAACGAAAAGGCTCCCTTGTACAACATTTAGTTAAGAGCAAAAAGGAAAACTTTTCCCGTATTTGTTCCCTTCCCTTCCTCTTCTTTTTTTTGCTTCGTAAAAGTGAGTCTTAAGACCTCGGTACTCTCTCTGCATGACAACTTTTTGGTAGTCCAAAAGTTTTTTCTCTCTTCATTGCTAAAAGTGAGCTCCACATTAATGGAAGTAAGCTCCTCCCTCGACACTTAAATCATGATTTACTCAATGAAGGGAAGAAAGGGGAAGTGGAAAAAGCAATAGCTCGAAAACAGAAAAAAAGCACAAAAAGAAGAAGCCTTGAACAGAGCAGCAGCAGTACGAGGGACCAACGCCAAAGAAATAGCTTATTTCAAGAAATGTGTGCACTTTTACACTCTATTCATGGTGGCAAGTAAAAGGCGAGGAAAATCCTAACATTTATTCATTAAAACTGATGATGAACCACCACTAGTATGTAAGTGTTTAGCACACATGTACACTTTAAATATAACTCTTGCTCTATATGCTAGTTACTTGGTGTGTTTTACTACCATTAAAAAAGGTTATCAGTGGTATCAGCCCACATCTCGTAAGAATGTACAACCACAGCAAATGTACTTGAAACCCGTTAACAATTCCGTTAACTTTCATAACGAACTTGTTCTTGCTCGTAGCCCTGCACAGGGGCAATACAAAACAGTGCCAGCGAAACATCCGAATGCATCATACGCATAAGCAAAATGTAATGATGAGTTGTTCAACGTGAGATCCAACAACTGCCGCTACCACAGGATATGTATGGAGCTCCACCGCTTGTTTATTCTTTAGGGACCACGGACTGCAATGTAAAGTTTTGCTGTATTATATTCCTAATGCTTATATACCCTTATGCACCTTTTTTGCTAGATGTATCCTTGTTAGAGGCTAGAGACTAGTTAATATGAACAAAGAAGCATTTACTTAGCATTGATGTCATCAACATCCTTGTTTCGGTAAACTTGTGTACGTAAAATGAGAGGAAAGGGGAGAGAGAGAGATCGAAGAGGAAGGATGCGGATGCCTAAAAATACAAAACAACAAAAGGTCGTTGATGTGGTTGAAATCGAAGACTATTGTGGGGAAACTACCGCTATATCCATGCATTTATCTGGGTACAGCCCTTGCTGAATACATGGTCACATGGGATAGGAGTCTTTATAATGTTATTGTTAGTAATAGGAATACGTATATTCTACATAGGAAATGGACGTGTGCAAGTGCTATGAGTACCGTATATCGAGAGACCATGAACTGATGATTAAGTTCTTATTCCCAGCACGTCGTAAAACTTGGATATTGCAGCCGAATCCAGCATCTTCCTATTTATTCTCCATCATTTCACATCTATTGTCACTCACCCTTTGTTTCTCTGTCATATAGTAGAGAAAAAGCCCAGCAGAAGTAGAAAGGGTTGAGAACAAACCTGCTTTATTCTTGTTGTTACACACCAAGTATATATGCCAATATGCCCAGCTGCAGAACCCACTCAAGCTCACATATGGAGCTTATATTATATTATATTGACGTGTTGAGAATTTTACAGGAAAAAAGCAGACCCGCAAAAATAAAGGAAAAGTATTTTACTTCAGCCAGCGTAATCATGCGTAACGCTACTATTTTTATTTCATTTTCGATGGACCCGAGCAAGTCCATTACATTTACATCAGAACAGAGCGGCACCAGCTAATCGTAAAAATAGGCACTTTCCCCAGTACTCCAATATAGCTCTGCTAAATGTATGGTTGGTGGTTGATGTAACACGAAAGTTGATTAAACCCGGCCGTAAAAAGGTGGGTGGTCCATTTTCCAATAAGACACATTCAAATAACTTGATAAAAACATGTAAATAGAGTAACATTCCTCTTTTCTAGAGGCAAATAACCATATACCCATTACAGATTTTAAAGTACCCTTTGCGGAAAATTGTACTTTCTTGTCAGACACGGTCACGTCGCACATTGCCAGATTAATTTACAACCAATTACGACATGAGGTCCGTTTTATAGTACTCATTTATAGTATAATGAAGTGCAAGGCGTGGAAATAATCGAGAGGAGAAAGCTAACTTTCCCCAAGACTTTTATGAAGTTAGGCAACGTCTTAGATTATACTTGTACTAACTAAACCATGATATAGGGTGTCTCCTATATGTGTCCTACCTAACAAGGTTAAACGAGCAATGGAGCAACTATAATCGTTACACGAACTGCAGTAACTTCAATTTCGAGAGGTACTCAGGAACGTTTTTTACACTCCTCCCCAAACCCCATCATCAATCGAAAGAGCCCATCAACATTTAGCGTTTGATTGCAAGGACCACACACCAAGAAGAACTACTACCTACATTAATATGTACATTGGCAACAATATAAACTTGGCATTTATGCTGGGCATCAAAAGGCTAAACTAGTGGTCGTCGACGAATTCTTTTGTTATTTATAGATGACGATGACATTGCTTGTTAAATAATCAGGCCAAGAAAGATGCTACCAACTAGTCTAAACTAGGAAAATTATGAAACACAGCTACTACATTAGACATCATAAACTCTAACTCTCCTGTAACTTCGGCAATCTTTTGTTATATTGTGGAGTTTATTAATTCACTTCACTTTGAATTGCCAAGGAGCAATTTTCCGCCAGTTCTGCTTATCACTACTACCTGTCTGTGCAGCAAAACTGCAGAACAACATTTTATGTTAGTGCCGTATAGGATTCCAGAGAAAGTGAGAAAATACCAAGTTATCAAGTGCCAGAGAGTTGATACTACTACACAAACGCAAGTGCATTTACATAAATTTCCTTCTTTCGCATCAATTCGTCCAGTTTACTCGCCTGTCTGGAACCATTCCAATTTCCTCTGAAATTACACATAATATTCAATTACTATGAGTTCCCATTTCTACCAGCAAAGGAAACAAGTATACGAAAATCAAATATGAGTATAAGCACAACACTTATTCTTGTACGGCCAAGAATTTACAACCGTGTAATAACTAGGGGAAATTTTTGGATAGAGATATTTTGTTCAGTTAATGGATGTACCACATACCTAGACTTCTGTAAAATGAAACAACATAAATATTAACGAGACAGGCAGAAATCTTTTATATCGTTCATAAAACTAAATATACTGTTCTCGCAATGTTTTAAAGTCTAGTTTGAATCTAATTCAGTAAAGTACGTAGTTAATGACTTCAGGTAAAAATATGCTTGTAGAAACTGTTTGTGAGATTATGACATAAAGTATTATCTTTTTAACTTGCAATTGTATAAGCTTTCAATGTAATAGCACAATTGTCACAACTTTTTGTACCAAATAAAATTTAATTGTCCGTCAACAATGCTAGCAACATAAAAATAATGCATGATACTTATTTTTTTCAGTTTCTTAAGCGTTCTAGAGCGAGGGAGTTCAGAGACGAACGTCCGAACGAACAAAAAATGTATCAACGGACACTCCATGTCAAAAAAATAAAAGTAGAAAACGTTAAACTCTAATGAGTATGGTTATACTTTGCTACCACAATCGCAATATTTGAAATTTGTTGATACTCCCCTGTATACATACATACTACAGCTTCAACACAATAAAAAATTTATACACAGCAGTAAAATGCGTCTAATTAATGAAGAGGCACCGTTAGAGTACTTATTCTCAATTAGTATCTCACTTGTACCTCGGATAGTACAGCAATGGCCCAACATCAGCTCATTCATATTATACCCCTTTGCAAACGAGATCATCTGATGAATAATTCAGTAAAAAAATTTTTTTGCTGTGGTTCGATCTGAGGTTCCGAGGTTTCTTTATATACGACATGACATATATTTGCCTTCCAAGTCCTGACAGGAAACACGGAAAAGTGGTTCCCTTCACTCGAATTCACCACAAAGAGGAACATACCTACCTACCTACCAAAAGGCAAGAAAACAAGGACATGGTATTTCTCCCATTTTTCGGGGAAATTAAGAGAGAGGAAATGGAGTCAGGGTGAAAGTCATTATTTTTTCAAGGCTCTTGTGAGACTCACAAAAAGAACACAAGAAGATGAAGTGAGTGGTAAGTGGTGTAGCAGCAGATACAAACACGAATGCAATCATAAGCATGTGCATAGCATTACTGCATACTTTGTATTCCATCTTATGTGTCTTTATTTCTGAAATTGCACCACTACAAAAGCAAGATAGGATAGCCCGAAGAAGCATCTTTTGTTCTGACTCCTCTGTTTGTATATAGCTGTAACCTCTAGCACTTTCTCCAAAAATACAACAAAGAATAGAAAGGAGGAAGCAATAAAAAATTGTGTGCTTATGCAATATAACTTTTTTACACTTTCCACTGTTATGTAAGTCTTATGGTTAGATAAAAATCAAAGGGACCGAAAAACTTGGAAAAACTTAATTTTTTCCAGTTTTCATACTGCAATATTCAAAAAATAACGACTTGAACCCTACAACTTACAGATAGCGAGATGGTAAAGTTGTGTACTTACGACACAGACGGAAAAACGAAAGTAGTAGCAGTAAATGCTCCTTTTCTTTTAGAAATAAAACAGAAAAAGGAATCATTACTAACGGTTTCTCCGTCGGTTTTATTGCAAAGTATTACGTATAAGCCATGCCATAACATTATATAAACGAATTTTGCTTCCTGTATGTTAAGTAAGTATAGAGATACACTTTTTGCTACAACTTTCACTGTATCCTTTCTTCCAACTACAACCCCCAAAAAGCCTGCTACGATTACCACTATCGCCATAAGTACACGTATAGGAACACACCAACCAACAAAATCGGTACTTGTAAGCTGCGGTGAACGTAAAGATATTTCCCGTTTTGTGTTCTAGTGTAATAGTAGTAGTACTTGAGAGCCAGTCCATAATACAATGCATGATTATGCCTATACTGGAAACCGTAAAACGTCAGAAGCGTAGACTGTAGGAATTACAATCAGTAAATTTTGAAAAGTACATCGTGTTTTGAAACTCCGCTCTCGCTGTATCAGAGACAAACTTGAGTACTGGAAATCCCGTATATGATTTTTTGCCGTAATTCTAATGCTTATGATGATGCTACTTTTAGTTAGTAAGGATTTGCGTTTCCCTTCCCGTAAAATATTAAACTTTTCATTGTTACACAAACACAGGAATGGTAAAATGACCCAACATAATCGAGGTTTTATCTTTTCTATTATTACAACTGGATAATTCATACAACTTCTGAAAATTTTCTTATTTGATAATTCGTTCTCGTTTTCCTGCACTCAGCCGCCGGTGATTTGACTCCAGATAATATGCCTGTTTAATATTATATGGGACAAGGATAGCATATAGAACAGAATGTAGCCTTTTTAAAACCATATGGCCAGACTGCGTTTAGCTTAGGTAAAATAGATATCTTGTTTCATGGTGGGGTTTGTCAGGCTTGTGTTTTGCGTTCCACCAACATACCACTGCTTTTCGACGAAGGATGGAGCATGATTAAGCAAAATAACAGTACATATATACTAAAAGAGGTTTTGTTATGGAGAAATCCAGCCGCCGAGCCACCATGAAATCTAATATTCAGCGGTTGTAAAAGTCGTGAATGACTAAGAAGTAAATACTTAAAACAACTTAAACCGGGTCTCAGATTTCTAACAATAAAATTTTACATAATTGAAGCTTACTTTTACTACACGGAGAAAGCTCATTGGCAATGGAAGTGTACATACCCGAGAGCACAAATATACCAAGTACCAGAGGAGTTACAGGTAGTATTATTACAGTACTTCACTGCATATAATAATGCATTACTCATAACTAGCTAAACCAAGAAAGCCATCGAAGAACGTTCGTTCGTGGTAGCCAGAAACGCCAAACCAAATTGTTCCCACTTGGTACACCTACACAGTGTTTAAATGTACCTCTACGAAACCACGAATGAATCTACGCCCAATGATACAAGGGAATTTGAATTTGATTTTGTTAGTGCTGTTGTATAAAGGAAAATATACATTTAAATTACAAATTACTATGAATCCGGGGCCAATTAATATTAATGCAAATACAATAAAAAACACAAAATTAATTAATTAACCAATTAATTTTCACTGTGAAACCATTTGAGATGAATGCTCCTTTTAAACGTTTAAGAGAATTGAATAGCCGAATAAGTTTATAAACATAGATTACTTGAGTGTGTCAGTCCACGCACGGGTTTGCAGTTTTCCGTCCATTTCACATGTATGAGTGCAGGTTTCAAATGCGAATTTCATTAAAGATAAGTAACTTCCATGAAGTGTATTATATTCTAGATAGATGCATACAAGGCTTTTACACATAAGCTTAATTTCCATTGTAACTACTACTACTACTAACTGTAGTAGTAGTAGTAGTTACAATGGAAATTAAGCTTATGTGTAAAAGCCTTGTATGCATAGAACATAAATGTGTTCAAAAGCATGATTTAGACATGCGTTATTAACTTCCAATTAGAATAACAAGGAGAGCTAGTAAATATATAAAAAAACAGTTAGTTTCAGGGTTCTTTATTAGGCTAACGACAGAGGCAGACTATCCTAACCTTATGTTTGATGATAATGAATATTAACAAAATATATGAGTTTTGTTCTGGTTGGCTGGCATTAATTAATAGTAGGTACCTTTTGCTTAAAGTCAATCTGCCTATATACAAAATCTCGGAACCACGACGAGTTTGCAACACTGAACGCTAAGAACAACACAGGATCTGAAATATTAGCATCATGGCATTTTTTCATTGTTTTCCAATGTTCACATGCAGTTAGGTTAGGAGGTTAGTACTCCATGTACTTGCATTGAACAACAGAGAACAGAGTTTTATACTACACACACATTCGTATGTTTTCGAATGTCTATATTTAACAACAATTGCTATTTACTACCTACTTACTGCCTGTTACAAAGTTCATAAATGTTACTTACAGCAGGTGGATAGAAGATTGGAGTGGTTGGAAGGATAATTGTAAAAAAGCTTCAAAGCCACTGTTGCGTCGCTGTCTTGTTAATCCAAGGTTGTTACCGTTTTCATCATGATTAATGATTATACCAGTTTGCAGTTGCTACTACTAAAATAAAATTGCCCTGACTTTTTTCCTTTTGTCGATAATTGAAAAAAGGAGAGAAATCCTATCCAAATTGGAACTGATGGCTACTTAATTTCATTAACTTTTAACTTTTTCAAAGGCATATGAGATAATACGATGGGAAAATGGGGACTCACCATGTTACTAGATTACAATTTTTCCGTTCTTGTATACAGATGTTACTTTCGAAATAATACAACAGCCTGCAGATAAATGACTGATTACTGATTAGCTTTACAATTGCTTTTTGATATAGCCATCCCGCTCTTGTGCAACATCGATTCAGAAGAAGGCATTATTACCAGTCGTACATGTAACTCCAAACTAGAGACATCCTCCAAACTTGTTTAATTGACCAAAGTCCTGGTTATGCTTTCTGATCAAAAGGGGCAACTACTGATGTTAGATAATCAAATCACTGAATGGTTGATTGATTTTCATGGCTGATTGTTGTTCTGACTATTCTGACATAGCCTATTATTGTATATTGACAAAGTATGCTATATTTATATAGAACCAAATGGATTGATTCTTCATCTCCACTTTCTTTTTCATCTTGTGGTTTTTAACATGAAGTTGCGAATAAATGAGTGTCGGTCTCAGTGTTTTCTTATTAAACAGTTGTCAAATTCGCATTATTAGGCATTATTAAGTTCAGGTTTGGCATGCGCTAAAACTTTTTGTTGTTTACAGATATCATAAAAATAAAGCCCACCTGCACCCCATAAACGTGTAATAAAAACCGAAAAACTACAGCAGGAATGTCATCACGTGTTATGTTTATTGAGTATATACTACTGAACCAGAATGGTAACTTATAATTCCAGTTTTAATAAGTTTTCTATACTCTATTGAATTCAATTGGGGTATGGTACTATTTTGAGAAGAACGAAAAAAATTTTCCCCAGATGTCTTAGCAGATGTTCTACAACGCAGATCCAAAAACACAATCATGTCGTTACTGTCAGTGAAACGCTGTCAAGGAAGACATTATTACAGCCATTTTTTAAAACCACAAGTTCGTCCTCGAATGCGCCCAAAATCTACAACAAATCAACGCAATTACGACAGCTCACTCCAGGAAAAAACTTGAGAATAGAAATGAATTCAAATGTAATTAAAATAAAGCAGAAGAAAAGAAATGTACGTGAAAAGAAGAAGGCAAAGGGACAAGAGCGAGTATGAGATTCTATGGAAAACGAGAGTTTCGTAAGCGTCTAATATGTAAATGGAGAAAAAAGAAATTATTTTTGACTTTTACATGGTAAACTAGAGAGAGATAGAGAGAGAGAGAGTCTCTTATATACGCAACCGTTATTTCTACTACAAGTTTTCTCTTTAAATACAACCCATGAATGTATCAGGCTTTTACCTTTTGCGTTTGCCTTTTCACTGCCTTTAATCATCTTCATCAAGTGGCTCATCATGAGTCAAAAAATAAATTGACATTACCCGAATGAGGCGGGATGTGAACATCTCTCCTGTATTATTATGACACAAGAGTATATATATATCTACCTATCTTTAAGAATAAGACATGTGAACAATGTAAGTTCATTCGGCATACCTTCCTTCCAACTTGTCATAAATCCGAATACACCTCCTTAACTTTTTACCGTTTGCCTTCTCTCTGTCTCTCTCTGTCTCTCTCTCTCACGCTACAGATGAGCTATTCAAATGAAATACACAGACCAACGACGACGATGGCTTTCTCTCTGTGAGAGAAACTGAAATAGGTATTCTGCTCTCATTCTCTGTGCATATTTAATGACTTTTTACAACTCTTTAAATGTCTCAGCTTTAACTGGATTTGCCTGGTAGTACATGCTTTTTCACCACACACATCGTTGCCATCAGGTTTGGAAGGAGTAATATCTCAGAGCATCATCGACATCGTTATCCTCCTCCCCCAAGTCATCTGAATTTTGAAAGGAGTCGCTACACCATGAACTGATGGTTACTACAAAAAACCGCCTGTTCGCTCGCAGTTGAGCTATGAAAATGTGTATATCAAAGAAAGAAAGGAAGGTATACTATTTGCATGACCGCTTATATAAACAGTTTTTGACTATGAACATCTGCACCAGGAGAAAGGAGCCAAAAGAGAGTAGTAAGGAAAGCAGAAGACTTTTATATGCAGTTGTGAATGAATAGGGGGAACGAGTATAAAGGTAACGGAAATAAGACGCTGTGAGCATTATTGCAGACAGTGAAGGATGACTAAGGAAAGGAGGCGACAGATCGAAAGACAGATCACCTTACTTTTCTTCTTCTTGCCTCGTCCTCCGCATAACTTCTTCATAATCATTACCATTTTAGACAGGAGAAGAAGCTGAGGAATATGTTGAAGAAGTATCTAAAATGTCCGTAAAGAAAATGAACACAGCGCAACCATTGTATGTTACCTATATAATAGGGATATGGTGAGACGGAGAGGAAAACTATGCAGGATGGGGAAAATTGAGAAGAAACCGGCTTTCTCTGCATCACTTACATATTCTCTGGTGTAACTATATATGGCGCCAGGCCCTTTCATATTGTGACAAACACGGGGCAGGTACATGCACAAAAGAGACGCCAGCACTTAAACAAGTAAAAGGAAAGTATAAGTCATTTATTCTGTCGAAAGGAGGCCATTTCCTCTGTTGCTTTCTTAGTAACGCCACGAACCCCCCACCACACACCACCCCAATATAATTTCTATGATGCAGCAGCAGCTGTACACTTTTTTGTTGTTTTCCTCCTTCTTCGTGTCAAAATGTACATAGGTATTAGCTGAGTATGTGGTTATATAAGTATTCTTTCAGTGAATGCACAAATGAATTTATGTAAAACATCACACTACGATTTTAAAGAGGAATACAAATAGAACGTATCCCACGAATCCCACGAAAAGGAAAAATGGGAAAAGAGACATGTAGACTTGATCATTGTGTGCCACGGTCAGACATAGTTTGTAGGAAAAAAACTCCAGGACCGATGAACGGGACGGAGAGAAGAATGCTGCGTTGATTTTGATAGAGTCATAAATCATCAATTTTCTTACTATTTACTCAGAAAGAAAAAAAAATCTCTAAGAATAAAACGTCGATTCCTTTGACTTCTTAACGTTACCATTCTGAATATTTATGTTCTCATTTTTTGTGGAAAGGAATGCTCTTTTGGCTCGGTGGTACTACCGCAGCGGGAACGTGATCAAGTCTGATTGACATTTCAGATGTAAAAATATCGGTTCCCTTATCGCGGTTCATATACCATTGCATTGCCAAGTCATACATTCAAACTATTGAGATTGAGCAGCTTTAAATATTTTGGAAAGATATTCCGCTGAATGTAAAATGCGTGTGTGCAAATGGTAAGTAGTTCAATCAACTGTCTATTCATTTCCCACTTCAATAAGATTTCTATTTAAATACGATGGACATAGAGTAATCAGCATCCATTACATCGAGAAAAGCAACTTTTCATATTTTCCAAACAAAACTTATTCCAATCAGTGGTATATTACATATTTCGGCATAGTATTCAACCACTGCTCTGTAGTGGTTAAAAGTTTGCGTGCTCCAAAATATTATTTTATAAAAAATGCAAGAAAACGATAAAAAAATGTTTTTCCTTTTGTTCGACATGAAGAGGAAGAAACGCGCACATAAATCAAACCTTAAAGAACTTATCTTCACCAACATCTTAGCTTATAATTCATGGGTACCCAAAACGATTCCTGCAATTTCAAGACACTAATGCAAGTTTCATCAATTCTGTGCCAATGGATGCCGAAACAGAAAATTCCACTTTGTAGGTATGAAATAATTTTAGCCACATAAATAAACTGAAATATATATCTCGAAAATATGCATATAAATGTTTCTGTTTGGGCATTCTATGCATCCGTGTTTAGGAATTAAAAACAAATAAACAAATCACAAGGGTATCCTACAACGTCGGATTCATACCCACAAAACATAAAATGAATATATCCTGCCTTACGAAAACTTACGATTTTGCGACATTCTTTTGGGTCTATTTACAGCGAAGTTAGGATTGGAAATGAAGCTGAGGCGGAGAGATAAAACATTACGTTCTTTATCATGGGAACGCTACCACACATTTGGCAAAATTTGGAATGTGTGCACTGGGTCGGGGTTAAATGATACACATCAGATCGGGAGAAAGCATGTATGTATAAAATAGAGGTTTCATATACCTAACATCTAGGTTGTATATTGGTCCCTAGAAAGACCTCAACTACATGGTAAAATTATCCATAAATATTCATAATTACAATATTATCCCGTATGGTCCAAAATAAATATTCCCTGAATGTGTAGTTTTATTGTTCTGGAGAAACTAGACAGGTTACTGTGTTACCTTACACGACAACCACATTCAGCCCCGATCAGCTTTCACCCAGCTATGAAGCACCGCTTTACGCTACATAAGGCAAGACTAGGCTTGTGCGCATTGCAGTGTTGTGCTTCGCTGAAATATTTAAGACCACGAAGACACTCTGACTGAAGTGAAAGATTAATTAATTATATCCCCGAGTTTCCATTTTCTGTGGTGGATGGATTCTTCTATGTAAATAGCTCTTAAGATTTTATGTGATCATGTGATATGGCATTTACAATGAGGATTATCCAAGTAAGAAAGATGTCAGGGCATGATGATATCAGTTACACCACTATTCGGAGTTACGGTTTTGGGCTCCTTAAATCTTTAAAATTGCCCTTCAGAGAAACCACCGGACGAGCTAAAGCTGCTTGTCCGTTCTGCCATATTAAAAAAATACGTAGTTCACTTGAATATCTAAATAGCAGATGTGCTCATGATGGCGTGGCGTTGTGTTGTAATTATTGTAAATAGTGAAACGGGACAAAACCACCTTGAATGTCCCGATGGATTCTGGAAAATACGCAATTAACAATGTAAATGTTCCATTCCGACAGGACTAAACAAACAAGCTCTTGCCATCCTACTTAAGTTTTGCTTGCTTGTCAAGACAGTTTCCTCCCACACAGATTATGCCCTATTCCATTACGCCTACTGGAGGATAATGTGAATGAAAATAATATTCCATTATCTCCGGGAAAAAGCAAACACAATTCCCCTGAAATAAGTCATAGAAATTTGGACGACAAGACAAGATCTCTGCGAATAATTTATTTTTCCAAAGTTTTGTGTTGCAGAAAAAGGCTTACTGACACAGCTTGAAAATCTCACATTCTATTTCCCTGTAAATCATATGGACAGGTACCTGCATATACACGCGTATATCATATGTGTATCTCTGCACTGCAACCTTCCTCCGTCCACACATACATGTGTACGTAAACAGGCTTTCTCGTTGAGTTTCATTTGAAGTAAAAGGATTTTCTTCAGGAAATCCGTTTGAGTGGCCATCCGAGGTCTTCTCTAAGAAGTGTCGATCCTACTGAAGTGCAAATACTATGGAGAGTCGTAACACTCCGGCGAAAAGAGAGGATTTAAAATCTCGGTTTGCCACCTAGCTAGTATACAACACCACACGTTACACACATGAAACATACTTATATTTCTGCTTTTTTGCTCTCTCTCTCTCTCTGAATACCGTCGTAAGCCAACAGCCTTACTCGAATATCAATACACCACTCGCTAAACATGACTATTCAGCTGAAAAGAGTTCTCCCGCTAAGTCCGTTATGCAAACTTGTAAAAGCCATGCCTTTTTATTTTTATTTTCGCACAAAACATACAAAAATGTAACTTTTTTCGGATGGAATTCGTCTCAGGTTTTTCTCTTTTTTGCCCATCTGGAAAGAGCGACTACCTTGTTGATCAAATACCACCTTCTTTTCAATTCGTTTTTGTGGAAGTATTAAGCCCAGACGAAGATAGCAAAAATGTAAAAAGAGCAGAGAGGTCATCACATTGTGTTCAAAACATGTTCTCCGCTTCTAAAAAAATACATTCTTTTCTTATCTTCCAGTGAGGGGTTTCACAAATACTACCATTTTTCATCCATCTGCAGAAAAATGTGAATTTTCTAGTATATTTTACTTTCTCCACTGCTGAGCCTTTCAACTATTTTTTTATCCCCTTCGTAAAATAGTATTTACTGTTGTGACTTGGCGTTACCGTGGATCATCGCTACGGATATTTGTTATTATTTTGAATAATTATATTTTTCTTGAAGAATGTATATTTTTTGAATTTACAACATTGAATGAAAATGAGAAAAAGGATAATGCGTCCAAGTCCTCGGAGAGACATGACATGATGTATCTCGAAAGAAAAGAATGGGAGGAATGAGCAGGTAGTACGTTTTTATGCGGGAATATGATTTTAAGCATGATATCAAGGGGTAAGCCCGAGAGTGAAAGGGTAGTCATTTTCCAAGCAAATGAATTGTGCAGGATCACTGCTTTCCCCAGAAGACATCTCTCTCGGATTTACAAATCACACACAGACCTCGACCCAAACTAGATTGTCTCTATTTGTACGCCATAAAGCAAACCTGGAAAATGTTATGGCTGCTCAGTAAAAAATGAAATATGCAAAATGAGATGTCGGAGTTACACTGTTAAATGAAGTTCAGCGGAGACTATTTACTGCCAGTGCCAGTCAGCAGAAAGATAAAATACTTGAGCCAACCCATAACCAAGTTGTAATATTAAGTGACTACAAGCTTCTCATTCAATTTGTCACCGAGACGCACTTACAGGTACCTTTCCTTGATAAGTAAGAAAATGTAAACATTCAAAATACCACTGCCCAAGTTGTGATTGAAGAAATGTGTCCGTTGAGGATAAGCAAGCTTAATATATGTTATTTTTACGGATGCCCGTAAGAAATGCCCATATGTGGAGTTGGCTAGTAACGACACTATGACCTCAGGGGCAATCTGGCGAAAGGTAGCAATAACAGGCAGTTGTGGAGATCGAAATACGGT
>JAHZNE010001752.1:0-10008 GCA_027744055.1 Callyntrura sp. NNG-2020
CACTTGTTGCTAAGGCGCACTCCCACTTCCCGTTTTCCAAGGTCCCTTAATACCAAGGTAGCTTGATGATAAGGAATACTCTCGTAATTTTTTTTCTTGGACATCCACACCTTCAGAGAGGCCACCTTAAAATATACGCCCCATAAAATGTTTTCCTTATACCTTTCCGAACTACTGCCTACAAACTTCCCTTGTCGGGCATATGACCCTTACGTTTTCTGCCGTTTCCGCCGCAAGGAGGAAAACACCAACCAGCGTGACAGTGTACGTGGCCATATAAAACTTGATGAACACCCCGTCCTTAAAAAATAGACCGTCCAAGTGTCGGGATTCGATCACCATGCACTTCCCCAAGAACCACGTGAACATCGTCCCGAAGGCCAGGCTCGTCAAGCGGGACAGTCGCTTCAGATTCCGATAAGCCTTGTAAATCCGTTTCCATCGTGCCTTGACCAGGGACGACGTTACAAAAATGTGGCCGTCGTTTCCCGCTTCGTCGCCATTCTCGAGAAAACTTCGGAAAGCTATGGAAGCAGCTAGCAGGGTCAAAACTGGACAGAGCAACCCCGCGCAGATGGCGGCATACCCAAACAGTGTCTTCTTCGTGTATCCTATCGCCACTAAGATAAGCACCAAGTAGTCCACCATTTCCCCCGTGTCCGAGGAAGACTTCGGGGGAAGGAAAAGCATGTTTCTGGTGTAATTGATATACTGAAGGTCCCAATTTCGTTTCAGGGCGGCTTCGTAAACCTCGTATAGCACCATAGGAATGATGACACTGAGGTACCCCTGAAAAAATAATTTTCCCTGCCACCACCTCTGTTTCCCCCTCAAAAGGGGCTCTGTGTCGCTAGTAAGGAAATGGACCAGCCGGGAAAACCGGTCCCGCCGAAACCAAAATTCCCTTTGGGAAATCCAGCTTAATATTGGCTCCAACACGAAACTTAGCGCGGCTAGGTATAACCGGGCGTCGCGACGAGCTTGCTCCTCGCTCTGGAGGACACTGTTTCTAATGTACGCCAGGTCAATGAAGTAGCCGACGACGTTGAAAAATACGCAAAAGACGTTCTGCACGAGGTTGGTTGAGATTTCGTATGTCCCGGGACATTTCTGGTGGGGGGTGAACCGAAAGGGGCACAAGCAACAAAAATAGGCAAAGTCAAAGTACACAAGTAGTAAGTTGGGAAGGTCATTTTCAGGAACCGTTGGAGCGTGAGTGGGGCCCATTTTGAACAATCGGGCGGGCGGTGTCAGAATTTGGGAAATTTTTGGACCCTCAATGACTAATGAACTACATAGTAACACTGACACCTACAATAGCCAGGCTAGATAAAAATTACACAATGGCTTGTTGTGGACGGCGTTAACCTTCATGTTTGGTTGACCTTGTAAAGAACATCCAAGGTGGGGGTCCATTAGACAGGGTAATTTAATAACACTTTTGTCCCGATCCGATCCATTTAAATAAATTGGGTTTGAAAAGAAATGAAATTACGCGAAGGGGCTAATACTTTTGTGGTGACTGCCGTGTTTAGGGGTCATCCATTAAATACGTCACGCTAAAAAGCAAAACTTTCAGGGTTTGCATTTCACGTCGCCCATCCTTTCCGTTTAGCTGCTTTCCTATTGTTGTACCTATCCTGTTGTTTACAGGACCCCAAATTCCAAAGAGGTGGGCTGGATCTCTCTTCTATTTTATTTTGCTGGCTCGAGACAAATGACAAAGTAGGTCAGGATTGTGGCTAGCACCTGAAAAAAAACAAAGGAGGAATAAAGTTGGTAGCATCTCGCAAATGTCGAATATTTTATATTGCGACGGTAAATTTTTTTTTGACAGAGAGAGAGAGAGACATACATTCCAAAGCATGGAGTACGTGACGGTCCACTTATTACTAAGGCGTACACCCACCGCCCGTTTTTCAAGGTCCCTCAACACCACGATGGCTTCATCATGAGGAATGTTCTCGTAGTTTTTCTCTATTGACATCCACCCCTTTAGACAGTTCACCTTAAAATAAACAAGCCCTAAAATTACATAAGGTGCAAGCCTCCTGCAAAAAGTAGCTTTTCAAGGGACCCTTACATTTTCTGCCGCTTCCGCCGACAGTAGAAAAATGCAAACCAGCGTCCCCGTGTATATCACCATGTAACACTTTACGTATATCCCGGGCCTGAAAAATATGCTGTCTAAATGCCGCGATTCCACGACCATGCTCTTCACCAAGAACCACGTCAACATCGTCCCAAAGGCGGTACTCACCTGGCGGGAAAGCTGCTTCAGCCTAAGAAACGTCCCATAAATCTGTTTCCACCGCAACTTGCCCAGCGACGAAGTTACAAAAATATTAAAGCTTCCCTCCCGATAGAGGGCGTCGTCCCCCTCCCCCAGCAAACTTTGGAAGGACTGACTAGCGGACAGCAGGGTCAAAACCGGGCAAAGTAGCCCCACACACATGGCCACGTAGTCCAGTATTGTCCTATTTGTGTAGCCCAGGGCGCCGAGGGACATCACCAAGTAGTCCACCCTTTGCAGGGTCTCATTGTCAGGTTTGGCGGGAAGGAAAAATATGAATCTTTGTTCATTTACAAATTCTATGTTCCACTCCGCCTGTATGTAGCCCCCATAAGTGTCCAACATGGTCATAACAAGGGCTACAGCGAGGTACAATCTAAAAAATAATTTCCCCTGCCACCATTTTCCCTTCCCGCCGAAACTTCGCGCGCTGTCGCTGCTGAGGAAAAGGAGAAGTCGAGAAAAATTTTCCCGCCGAAACCAAAATCCCCATTGGAGGTTCAGATTGAGGATAGGTTCCAACACGAAAGTTAGCATGCCCAGGTATGCACGAGCGTCGCGAACTTGCTTGTTGCTGCTGTTGAAGTTAGCTCTAACGTAGAACATAATGAAAAGGTGACCAATTGTGTTAAAAATGATGCAACAGACATGCTGTAGCCTGTTTGTGGAGATTTCAAATTTTCCCGGCAATTTGGTGTTGCGTGTGAATCGAAAGGGGCATAAACAGCAAAAATAGACGAAATCAAAATAGGACATTATGAAATTAGGAAGAAAATTTTCAGGCGCCTTTTTCAAACGAGTCGCACCCATCTTGCCTGGTCGCACGGGGTACGGGGAGAATTTCAGAAATATTTAAGGGTGTACAATAAACTACTTAATAATACGAGCACCTAAGTAAGTCTGCCTAAATAAAATGGGACAATAACTATTAGTGGGTGGCGTCACAGTTGTCCACCTTCACCTTCATGGTTCATCAGCTGTTCCAGATTACACAAAAGACCAAAGTAGGGGTGTAATAGACATCTCCTTCTAATAATAGGTACACAGAGGGTTCCAAGAATTGTTTGTTGTCTGCAAAGTATTTAAATAAATTGGGTTGAAATATCACCTGAAAGCAAAAAAAACGTTTTATTATAATTTAATCGCTTAAAAACCCAAAGTAAACATACCCTCCGTCTGATCCTGACCGCCTGTTAATTGTTTCAGGGGGCATTACTTTGAATTTTATCAGTGAATCTGGGGTGTAAAAGATGTATGTTTGTAATTTTTTATTTTTTAGCTGGAATTGCATTGAGTTTGCCGAATGAACAGTCTAAAAAAAGACATTTTCTCCTTTTTATTTGGCAGACTCGAGACAAATGACAAAGTAGGTTACAATCGTGGCCAGTACCTAACAACCAAGACAACACAATTTAATTAGTTTTGGAACCATTTGCCTTTTTAATTTTTTTTGTAATAATAACGGCATACGTTCCAAAGCATGGAATATGTTACAGTCCACTTGTTACTAAGGCGTACTCCAACTTCCCGTTTTTCAAGGTCACCCAATACCATGATAGCTTCGGCAGGAGAGATACTCTCAAAATTTCTCTTTCTTGACATCCAAGCCTTCAAAGAGGCCACCTTAAAACATACATACTATTAAATATTCCCCAAGTACCCTTCAACAAGTACCCTATAAGGGACCCTTACATTTTCTGCCACTTCCGCCGAAAGCACGAAAACCATGACCAGTGTGACCGTGTAAACCCCCACGTAAAATTTACCGAATAACCCCGAAGTGAAGAATATACTGTCTAAATGTCGGGATTCCACGACCATACTCTTCACCAAGAACCACGTCATCATCGTCCCGAAAGCGGCACTCACCAAACGAGAAAGCCGCTTCAAACTTAGATACCCCCTATAAATCCGTTGCCACCGCAACTTTGCGAGGGATGAGGTCACAAAAATATTGAAGTCGCTTTCCTTATAAACGATTTCGTCTCTATTCCCGAGAAAACTTTGGAACGTTATGGAAGCCGACAAGAGGGTCCACACTGGACACAGTAACCCCACGCAAATAGCCCCAAACGAAGACATGGACTTACTAATGTAGCCTAAAGCTGCCACAGAGCAAACAAAAATGTCAAAAGTGGTCAAAGTCTCGTTGCCACTTTTGGAGGGAAGGAAAAAGACGCTTCTTTGATGATTTAAATATTTCAGGTTCCACTCTGCCTTGATGTACCCCATGTAAGCTTCATACAGTGACACCAGCCCCACTACACCGAGATGCGCGCGGAAAAACGACTTCCGTTGCCACCATCTCGGTTTCCCCCAAAAACAGCGGGCCGCATCGCTGACAAGGAAGGTGAGAAGCCGAGAGAAGGTGTCTCGTTGAAACCAAAAGGCGCGTTGGGTGACCAGGGTGATTACCGGTTCCAGCAAAAAATGGAGCATGCCTAGATAAGCCCGAGTATCGCGAACTGCCTTGTTGCTTTTTATGATACTGCCTCTCACGTAAGAGATGTCAATGAAGAAGCCAATTATGGCGAAAATGGTGTAAATTCCGATTTGCCCCATATTTGTGGAGATTTCATATTTCCCGGGAAATTTTGGGTGGACGGTAAATCGGAAAGGGCACAGGAAACAGCAGTAGACAAAGTCAAAATATACAAGGAGGAAATTCGGGAGGTAGTTTTGGGTGTCCCTGGTAGAATGGATGGAAACTTTTTTGTTGGCCATTTTAATTGCTTAAATTAGATAAAGACACCCGCGCGTGAAAATGTAGTCTTGAGATGGCACATTTCAGAAGTGCTGCCGGAAAACATTTTATAGGAAGGGACCAAGTGAAGTACGTTATATGATGGGTAACAAAACAAGTCTGTCGAAAGATGAATGCTTAGATTACACTTGGTTGGAATGGTTATATAAGCGTCTTCATTTTCATGACTGGTGACCCGCCAAAAAATAATTTGTAGTGCAGTTGTAACGGTTCGTTAGACAAGGTGAATGTAAAGCTTTTGAATTTGAGAGGTGCTCCCGGAAACATTGTATAGGAAGGGACGAAGTAAAGTACGTTATATGATGGGTAACAAAACAAGTCTGTCGAAAGATGCCTGCTAAAATTACACAGGTTGGAAAGGTTATATAAGCGTCTTCATTTTCATGACTGGTGAACCGCCAAAAAATAATTTGTAGTGCAGTTGTAACGGTTCGTTAGACAAGGTGAATGTAATATTTGTGCAAGACTCCTAATTATTGGTTCCTACTTGAATAAATACTATTCTGCCGTCCTGTGGTGGCAATTTGAACAGATTGCATCCCAAATAATTTTAATGCACGTCATGTCACATAGATTCTTGTAATGCAAAAAAGGTAGCGCGAACTTAAATTACATATATTTGTGGACACATTTGAAGACCCGTAGAGATCCCGAGGATTAACCAAGCAAATTTGAAATTTCGTATATTTTAGAACTTGATGATAGTTAAGTATTTTAACAAATTTTTATGTGTACGGCTGCCATTTATCTGTGAAACTCAAACAAAAAACCAGTTCACTGTTTTTATGAAATGGGGATGCCACCAGCATGACCTGTTTACAAATGTTTATAGCTCTATATAAAACAAGTCGACTGCAAAAAAAAAACCCGTCCCACGTTTCCCAAGTGTTCGAGCTATAAAAGGTCAACAAATTCGAGACAAACCATAGGTAAAACGATGCAACTATACAGAATGTATTTTCATACAAAATGTTCGCCCCTTGTGCCATTTAAAACATGTGGTATAAGTCCGGACACCTTGAAGTTTGCAATCGAAACAAAAACCAACAGGAGGTACATAGGAGTCGCTTTCTAAAAACAATTTCTCTCGCTCCAGAGAGAGAGAGAGAGAGAGAAACCCCGATGTGTTCGTGTAGAATTGTATTATACGGACGACCGGCCGCTCCGGCAGATTGAAATGACAAATTTATAGGAATCATAGTTCTACCTCTACCTTATAATTATAATAATGCACTTTTTATTGTATATACGAGTTTAATTCTACGTCTGTCATTTAACTGCTCACGAGTTAGTTTATAAAGATAAGTACAGCAAAATGACAAACATATAGTATTGAGACAGCTTAACTTTTATCTACGGTCGTTGACTGCAGGCAAATAATAAAATACGTGACAATGGTGGACAATACCTGCAAGTAAACAAAAAGTCAATCTTAATCTAAGGCGTAACAAGCATGTTAAGGACAAAGGACAAGTCTTACATTCCATAACATGGAGTACGTAATTGCAAATCGATTACTGATCCGTATCCCCATATCCGGACACTCCAGCTCCCTCCTCACCAAGTCGGCTTGTGCCGGGGGAATACTACGCCTATTTTCTTCCTCGGACATCCAAAGTTTTAGGACGTTCATCTAGAAAAGGCAATCGCTTATCAATTTTAACGGTCCAAAGGTAACATGTCTATAAATGTGTTCTACTTACATTTTTCACCACTTCCGCCGCAAATATAAATACCAGAGCCGACGACATGGTAAAAGTGACGAGGTACACTTTTGTGTAAAGATGCTCGCTAAATACAAGGCCGTCCAGACTGGCAGACTGGCTTACAATGAAGGTGGCCAGAAGCCAGGCAAAGATGCTACCAAAAGCGTGGCTCACTAAATGACATAATGTCTGAACGCTTTGATAAGCGCCGTGAATTTCCTTCCAGGGAAGCTTCCTTAAAACTTCTGTGGGGGCCTCGCCTATCACCATATTTCGGAAATCCACGGGAGCCGACCAAACAGTCAAGACGCTTAGAAGGAGACCTCCATTGATGGCGATGTTAAGGAACATGAGTTGGATAACCACAGCTGTGGGTGGCAATCCAACCAAGATGTAATCAATCATAGAAAAATGGACAACCGTTTCAGTGGCATTATTTTCGGGGTATTTCGACAGGAAAAAGATTTCCCGCATTTCATTAACGCAATTTAAGGTCACATCAAACCGTTGGGAACTTCCAACCACTTCGTATAATCCAATGGGGATGTAGGCGAGTAATATTACTCGACAAAAATATTTCCGCTGCCACCACCTTCCCTCGTGACGGGGTAAAGTGAACGTGCTGCTGTTTAAGTAGTTTAATATCCGGACAAATCTGTCTCGATGGAGCCAGAAAGATGTGTAGGTCACTAGGGTCACGATAAAACTGAAGGTGATACCTAAAACATTAAAATATACAAGGGCCCCACGAATGTTAGACTGGGCGTTTACTGTCAGATTATGTATCGAGGTGACGTCCACGATAAATCCGAGGGAAAACAGGAAAACGGAAAGGAGTTGTTGCGCCAAATTTGTGGTGGTGGTAAACTGTGTGGGGTAAGGGGTGTCAGTACTTACTATGCGGAAGGGGCAAAGGAAGAGAAAATAGGTGACGTCGAAATATGCGAGAAGAAAATTGGTGAAATATTTTGACGAGGAATATAAGGGGTGGGATTTTTCAAAGGCCAACTTAGGTTTTATGTTGTCCATGGAAATTTCCGGATTATTTTTTTAAAATTTAGACAGGCAAATAAGTTTTCATTTAGGGCTAAGTACGGTCTGATTATGATTGTACTAATCGGTGGAGAGTTGAGTGACGAGCAAATTGTTTGTAAAGAATGGATAGCATCAAGATCACCTTCTAAAGGCTACGTAATTTGTTTACCAGCTCAGGCCCGCCCTATACATTTGCCAAGAAAATTGGAAATTCCAATTACATCGTGAATATGCTTAAGCATTATAAAGTGTAGTGTACCATCATGAAATATAATATATGTGAAATCAAGGTGGAGGACCGAATGCATGTTATAATTGCAACATAAAACCTATGTGTGCTAAAGTAGCAGTGTTATAGTTGTATACCATTTTAAATGTAATGTTACCTTTTAAATTATAAAAAAAGTTACCATTCAAAACAAACAATTGCTTGTAAAATGTTTGTCACTTAGGAGTTTGGTGAACCTGTATGAACTATTTATTTTGGCATTTTAACACGCAAGTGTTCCGTGAACTAACATGCATGCACAAATATATGGTGAAAAAATACACGCCATCACAATATTTGCTACATAAAATTTAGTCAGTAAAGTTTTTAGGCGCCACGCCCTAATACAACAGTGTAGACTAACTTACATTTTTTAGATAAACTGCAGTAGTTTACATAAATCTCGCGGTATTTCTTGATTTACGTAGGATTTTGCTCACAAAATTAAAAATATTACGACTACATGGCTACAAATGCTTTTAAACTTACCATAAATTTGCTATTTTCGTGATATTGTAGCTGTTTACGAATTAGATATATGATGTCCCTAGTTCAAAAAATTATCTTACGAATACAGAAAATCAAAGTAAATATTTTGAGGAGCTGGGTGCATATAACCTACAATGCTACTTAAATTTAAAAAAATATTTACTTGCCTTCATGAAAAATGAAATGGAATAAAATCATGGTTTATTTTTAATAGAAAGCGATGTAACTTTACTTCAACATTTTCTCAATGATCCGTTAAAATGAGGTTAATATTTTGTAGTATCCACAAAATATTTTTCAACGTCACGCGGAGCATACAATTTAGCTGGAAAACTGATAGCCTGCAAAAGTAAACTAAATACTATGTTTGATTCTCCCATGCATATTGTTATATTGTTGCATCACTAACATGCTATAAAATGCACGCAATTACAGAAAAATAGTGAAAGTCACGCGACGTCATTTGATAAAAAATCACGGTTGGACCAGGATTTGTCAATATTTGACCTGGTTTATGTCCACCTCATTTTCAACTGCTTTTGTAATTTTATCATAGCGGTTTAAGGTTAGAGCTTGACATCTAGGAAAGTGCGTAGTGAAGGGTAAAATGAGCAGTACATAATGTATCAGACAACCGTATTATCTACGTTGACTCTTCTCCTAACAGCATGTCAAGCCGTTGCCCAGAGCAGACTAATAGGTGACGAGCTGTCACCGCCCACAATTTGGTTAAGTTCGTACACTCAAGTTGACTCCCTTGGAGAGATTTCAGCAGTCGAGGAGTACCAAACAGAGACACCAATTTCAAAATGACTTCATCATCAAGAATGGGACGGATTACATTGTGTCCGGGGACACGAACGCCATCATTTTTAACTGTAACGCCAGCTACCCTCTCACGTGGCATTTTCCAAAGGGGACCCAAATAGAAAACTTGTCTCCCTACGCGTTCGAAACGCACACCAACACAATTTCCGAATTCCGCTCAAACCAACAGCAACCCATAAATCGGTATTTTGAAGCAACGCTCTTTATCGATTTTTTATACTCCGACTTTTTCAGTGTCACTCTGGAATGTAGAAGAGCAACAAGGTCAAACGGAAGCGCTCTCACCTCCCTAAAAAACTGCCCGGGTTCATGTGTTTTACGAAGGCACCAAAGTTATGGAAAGAATGGACGAAATAATACAAGTTTACGTGCCGCCCTACAAGAAGGACGATAAATCACCTAACGCCACGGTTACTTTACCTTGCAGACCGGCCACCCCAAAGGTCAAGCTCCTCTTGGAGAAATTAATGTACATCAAGCAGAAGGGCGGCATCACTATCAAAAAGTGGATCAAGGTTAACGTCCCCTCAAAATATGTCACCTTTGACCCCAAACTGGGATTTGTGCTGGTAAGGGATATCATCAAGGGGGAGAAAATTTTTGGGTTGTATCGGTGCACGGCGTT
>JAHZNE010001753.1:0-18687 GCA_027744055.1 Callyntrura sp. NNG-2020
TTTTTAGTATACCTGCATGAGGGAGTAAAAGCAACTACGGAGAATTAAATATAACGTCGTTTCTAAACGGAGTTGCGATGGCTCGCATTTACCATGTACCTTTTTTGTCTTCTATGCCAAAATCTGCACGTAGTAATACAGCTCAAATTATACTACAATATTTGCAAGTAACACTTGTACCTCTGTGGACGTCGTATGCGTCTTGGGAACAGGAAGTATACGTAACTCTTCCTATTACTTCCTTTATGGCGTAGGGACACTTTTGGACATGAGGGACAGCGCGACTCTGTAGTACATTTTCCTTCCGGTCCGCTAAGTGTACAAACGCGTCAGTGCTGAATAACATATTTTTTTACTTTCTACTGCTGTATAAAGATGGCATAAGCAAAGCCAAGAAATGTTTTAGTTTGCTTGTGTACAAACTGGATTATATAAGATTTCCTTCATGCGTTTAACTAGTGGTTTTGCTATCTATTTCCACAATTTTAGGTTTGAAAAAATGAACGAAAAGTTATAAACAATACAGCAATTAGTTACACAATGAAAATGCCAAGTGGTGATTCGGAAACATTTCGGCGTCTATACGATACGCCGCACATAAAATGTTTGCATATTCGGTGAATATGTAAACATAATGTAATAGTGAACAATATAGATCTCCCACAAAATATAGTCGGTTGAGCTGACCAGTAAGACTCATTGAGTGATAGGGTCCAATCGGGATAGTTCAGACTGACATATGTACTTTAGAATACGCTGACTATGATGGTGACAAGTATTCTCCCAAATGGTACGATGACGCTATAAGATGATGATTGTTATGTTGATGATGTTAAGTTTCAAGTTGTGTTTCAATGAACTCCACGATGACGAAGAAATATTGGAGTTTTCTTTTCGGTTACATGTAGAACTGATATGGTAGAAAAATAATGCTCTCTGAGGGCAACGAGCATAACATTTGCTGCTTTGGTTCTTGTGGTAGCTGCAATATGGCTCACTGATCCAGGCTAGAATTTTTCGGTTAGAACGACTTTAAGTTAGAATACGGTATCTCGAATTATTTTTAGCTATAACTTCTGTATCCAGAAAATTTAAGTTATACTTTTTTATCCAGAACATTTTACCAAAAATTGTCTAGCTCGAATCGTTTTACATATAAAATGGTTTTAGTTCGAACGAATTTTTGCCTACAAAAATATTTTATCTCAAGTAGTTGAACTGATTTTTTTTTCGCAAATCTACAAGGAAACAGTGCTTTTAAAAATTAAAAATTTCCCATTTTAATGCCATATATATGATTTTGAAAGGAAGAAAATCGCATATTACAATTTGTGTTCTTTGTTGTTTTAATTCATAAGTAGATTTTCTAACTTACAATCAGTAGCATTGTTGGTAGTTAATCATTTAATATGAACTTATGGAGTCATATAAGTAATTGTAAGTAAGCAAAAGTATGTAATTTAAATTCCTAGAGTCGGAATAAATTTAACCTATTCATTAATTAGTTTGATTGAACAACATGTGTATGGGGAGGAAAAATCCCCCATCAATCTATGTAATTATTACTTAATAAAATTTATCATGAAATGATTATGTCTTTTGGGTACACGGGACTGCTACATATTAAATGTTATCGTCTTAGTAGATGAGTACCTGATGTATATTAAACCCGAGATTCACTCTGGCATTAAGAGATCAATTTCAACATGTATAATACGATTCTGGACAATAGTCCCCGTTAAAACAATGTTGGTTAATGTAAACAACATTTCAAACCGCGCGATAAACTGCTGATATGCACCATTGTGTAGTTTGAACTTGTTTGTGTACATGCAAACAAGCGTAATTTTGTCAAATACTAAACTTCCCCCGCCTTAAATGGCACACTTTTGTTTTTGTGATTTCAAATCAATTTTTCAAAAACGATTTTTTTGACGTTGCTTATCGTGTTTACAACACATTTTACTTATTAGAACACATTCGCGCTCCATTCCATTATCGATCATTTTTGGGTTACGTAATCTCTCTCTTGTTATGCCACTTTCAAGAAACCTTCCCAAATTGTTTTCTCACTATTACAAGCATGTTTGGAGAACCAAACACCTATAATAGACTCGATACTTGCGTCAAGGGACCTGACAGGGATATCTTTTTCATTGTTGACAGTAGAAGCCCACTATAGTTATTATTACGGCATCGGATGTGGTAGCATAATGTGGAATATAACAATTGGCTATGTCATTTATATAAAAGGAAGGAATATTCCCCTCCACCAAAGGTTCCTAAACTTGCTGTATATAATAATAAGCATTTATGTTGACATTTGCTGGAACATTGAAGAGTGGTAACATTTTTTCTTTCCAAATAGCTTCAATCATCATAATTTTGTCGATCAACTGTTCGTGGTCTTGACACACATAGTTATTGATTTTTTATTAGCGCATCTTTTATCAGATTCGTTGGGGTCTGTCGCATTCCTGAACCAAAGACAGTCCTTAATCGAATACCCATAACGATTTGGACTTTCTGCTTATTAGTTGTTCCCTACATTGCTTCATACGCTTGCACTTCTATTTTACTAGCCTTTGTTCTCTCAGGACAGTTCGTCTTGTTATTTCCAATAAATCTTCATAAATTATGTCGTACAGCGTTCACCTAAATGTCCGGAATCGCATACAAGTGTTTTTTGCTTGAGGAAATTTTATATGCTTGTCACTTGGTCCACTTTCTGAACTTGGTTCGCTTAGCACGTCAACTTTTTCCGAGCAACGCAAATACTGTTTCAGGCTATGCTGCTCTGCTTTTTTTGCAGTTATTTAACACACGACATGAAGTCCTTTTGATAATATTGATGGAAGGCATTTACAGTGTTTTTCTTATACGTTCTCTAGACTATGTCTGCTTGGAAACCCTTCAAGTAAGGACTTCAGCATCCGGTATCAATAGTGGAGTCATTTTGAATAAAAATTTAATTTTTAAAATATTGACAGAGAAGTCAAAACTGGCGAACTAATATTTCAAATAAAACAGTGTAATACTTTTTAGGACCTTCGGGAAGATATTAACGTCGAATCTTAAGAAACCGAACCAACGTAAAATATTGAAAAAACATTGTACTGAGAAGGACATGGTACTCAAAATATTTTAAATCATCTACCTGAGAAGCAAGTGTCATTGAATATTACCAGCTTTATGGTTTAAAAGCTATGTATCTACCAGAGAATGAATCGATTTCTCTACAAAATCATCATGATCAATATCTGGTCTCACTGCATGATAGAAAAAGGGAAATAAATGGATGTAAGAATATTCGAAACGTTACGCAATAATTTCTTCCAAACTACCAAAAACTTTACCCAAAATTTTTCAAACAGCTTTGCAAACCCTATCTAACGACTATGTATTCCATTATTTAAAAAGGTTGCAGATCACGATGGAGTGGGTTAAAAAATTAATTCGTAAGTATGCCCGATTTATATCAAAATACCAGTGTCTCAAATTACTTGGGGGACCCTGTGGGCAAACATGTTTGTTCCACGTTTGTATGTAGTTGTTGATTATGAATTCATTTGATTACGAACTGGACGATCTAAACCAATTATATTTTTAAGCTGGTATTCAAAAGTATGGATAATCATTGAATGCTCTGTAGCACTGCATTGATTCTTATACAATTTAAGCTTATTTTGCATGTTGAGAGGCAAATGTATTGCAACCACACTTCTTTACATAGTAGCCCGATATGTGTCGATGGCATGAAGGAAAATACCGTATTTCCTGTACATGACTTAAATTTTATATATGGTACAACACAAGAAAATTAAATTTACCCTAAGCGTCGAGATAACTTTTCAGTTATTAATATCGCTTACTTTTTTATTAATGTTGGGGTGCCCCTGTAAGTCCTTGCTTCAATAATATGACGACATAGAAACCAGAAAGTAAATCCTGTGATATGGGTTGTCGGTATGTTGGTTAGCATTCCTTTTTATTTGGTGGGTTTCTTGCAGAAAGTAATCAAGTAGCGCGTTGAATGCAGCTATTTACGAGACAAGTATATATGAAGTTGAATCGGACCGTTGTCAGCTTGCTACTGGTAAGAACAAAATTAATACAAATGCGTGCGAAACAATATGCTATTTTGGAATAAGTTGGCCACTTTAATTTTTGTAGTACGTGGTTAAACCAACGAGGGTGTACTGCTCACGGTATTCAAGTTATGCTTTCTGCTAATCTTGGAACCTCTTTTAATCCACTTTTGATAAGTAAGTTCGAAAATTAATTTCAATAAATAAATGTTGAAAAAGCAATTTGTTCTAGAACGCAATAGCCACTTTGTCAAATATTGTCAATCTAGTTCTCGGTGGATCGTTTTTCTTACTAGCATCAAAGTTCATTGCTGACGACAAGAAAAAATGTCAAGAAAATATTTCAACGGATCTCGGTGAATTGCCTTGGAGGTAGATACATCCAGAAAGAGAAAATATTTTTAGGAAATAAGGCCGGAAGGGAACATACTCATGACAAAGAAAGCCTGGCCGACAAGTTACCCATGGATTCACAAACGGAAACGACAAAAACCTGCGAAGACAAAATACTTCACCAAGTATTGACCTGTTCTAATTTTTGCAAGTAGAAATTTGATGAAAGAAAAAAATCGTTGTTGATTAGTACCAAAATGACATACTATTTAAAATTTGAGTTCAACAATAAATGCACATGAGTGTATTCATTTTATCCATAGTCTATTTAAATGGTATCCCGGTTCATAAAAATTAACTGCGCACAACAGGAAAAGTGTCAGATCATCCATGACAGCGTTATAAATATAAAGCAGGATCACGATAATTTTAGCCAAATTATATACAAAATATTATCTATAGATTTACATTACATGTTATTTCAATTTAGTCCGTATAAACGTCACCAACGAGTACTAAATTATCTTGTAGTAATCCTCAAAATGATTATGACACAATGTAATCTATAATGTTGATATAGCTGACCTGATTGTAAAAAAAATTGCCACCTTAAATAATATTGCCCGAGAGAGATAAACATGTCTACGTCAGACGTGATATGCCTGAAGTGAAAAACGTATAAAATTGAACTCAACATTTCCATTCGACCCCATATCACCTACAATATTTAACTGAAGCTTTAAGATTTATTACTAACCTAGCATAAATATGCGGTTATAATGGACCCCAAAATTACCCGAGCTGCTCTAGGCAGCACCGCGTCCTTAGGAGATTTATACGACGCACGTCGCGACGACTTTTGCGAAATTTCCATCTTCAACAAGGAGATATCCAAAAACGCCATCACTATACACGACGCCTCCTCCACTGACTTCAAGTATATCCGTACGGACAACTTTTCAGAAAAGGCATCTACCCTCAGCGTCAATGCAGAACTGCAAGTTTCCGTGCTTGCCAACCTGTTATCTCTAAAAGGCTCCGGAAAATATCTCAGCGACCAAAAAACGTCCGCGCGGGCGATTAAAAGTTCTCTGTTGTACAACATTAAAACGAAGGATGAGGACCTCAACATATTTCACCACGACTTAAAAGGCGCTTTTGCCCTTGACGCCATTCAAAGTGGACTCGCCACCCACGTCCTGGTAGGCATATCCTGGGGAGCCAACACCATTCTATCCTGTTCTTACGAAAACAAGGAGCACTCTGACACTCATAAGATTGAAGGTTCCTTAGAGGCCTTGTTACAGAAGGTGTCTTTCAATATAAATGGCGGAACAAACGCGCCAGTTTCTGAAGAGGACGTATCAAGGGAGACCGACTTTGAAATTCAAGTGTACGGCGACATTCGATCCAACGAAAATCTACCAACAACCATCAGGGCCGCCCAGGAATTTATGAAAAAGCTACCTACCTTAGTGGATTGTTGCAATGGGGGAAAGGGAAAACCGCTGACGTATCGATTTCTGGCATTATCCGTCCTTCAACCGTACCTAAATATTTCCATACACCGCCACATCTTAACTAGGCGAGTCCACGAAGCCAGCCTAAGTCGTGTCGTGCACCTATTTCAAGAGATGTCCTCGGTACAGCAAACTTTCAACGACTTCTACCAAGACGTCTTGGATTACGCTTATTGTGTGGAAACGAAAAATCTGGAAAATATCAGGACTCTAAAAAGAGAAATTGACATTCAGGAAGCCACTCAGCGGGACAATCTATCCCAAGCGCTGCTGAAAATGAGATCCAAAAACTGCGATGGCAACCCCCTCGAAGGGTTCATTAAAATGTTTCAGTCAGACAAGCGTAATCCTGCCAATGTTATAAAAAAGCTGGAGGGGTGGGCCCCACTGAAGGAGAAAATCAAGTTGGCTCGCTTGTTGGTAGAAAACGGAGCGAGGTACATCGGCTATGGAATGAAACTGGACGACGAAATGGACTATTCGGACGCCGACTCTTGCTACATATTATACTTCATCAGCGACGCCAAAGAAAGGAAACCCCTGCGGTGGAAACAAAATCTTCAAATTTTTCTGAAGACAATGAAAACTAACACAAAAAATAGCACGTATTTCGCTGTTGACTGTGACATTCACCCGAAATCAAAACCGGAAAAACGCCTTATCTGTATCAAAGTAATGCAGGAAGGGCTTGTAGTAGTCAAGGATTGGTTGAAAGAACAAAAAGTTGCCAAAATCCCGTTGGTTCAACTGGTGCCAGGTCACACCGTTCGTGTTTTAGCCCCCCCTTCAGGGGTTGTTCCCCTCGAAATACGGTGCACTGGAGTTAGGTGCAATCCCCACGTTGAGTACGAGTGGACATGCGCCAAGTGCCAGAAGAAAATAGACTACGACGTTAAGGGTCGCACTCACATTTACTGCGATTGCGGCGAGACCCCTGTAGATTGCCTGGAATTTAGGTGCACTGACCCGAAACATGGCGTTATATATGAGCCCCATGACCCCCCTTTTCTGTCCCGGCTCCTTTCCAGGTTGCGACCATTTACAAACCTGAACATTTTACTGCTGGGGGAAACGGGCGTCGGAAAGTCCTCCTGGATCAATGGTTTTGTGAATTGCCTCATGTACGACTCCGTAGAGAAAGCGGAAGTGGGAGAGCTGATTACTGTTGTTCCCTCCGAAATCAATATACAAGGATCTGTGGTACATATACCCAGGTCCGTCAGTTATGTGGACAACGAAATGCGGGAGTGTTCCACTCAAAAATCGCAGGTATATAAGCTGTTGCATGGGAAAACTACTATTCGACTGATAGACACACCGGGCATGGGAGACGTAGAACAGGATAGAGAAAACTTTCAAAATGTTCTGGCGACATTGTCCCACTTTGACGAAATTCACGGGATATGCATTTTTCTTCGTTCTAACTGTACTCAACCCAACGTCAGATTTGTCTACTGTATTCAAGAGCTGCTCACCTACTTCCACCGGAAGGCAAAGGACAATATTTTGTTTTGTTTTACCCACTGCCGGAAAACCCTGCACCGTCCGGGCGATGCATTGCCCGTTTTGTTAAAATTGTTGGCGAAGAAAAGTCTAAAAAAGAAGATAGCCACGAGCCCCAACAACGTCTACTGCTTTGACAGTGAGGGCTACCAATATCTAGCCCTGCGGAAATACCGATCGTCTGTCCAATTTTCCGAGGCTGAACGTCTCAACTACACGGAAAGCTGGAACGTGTCATATGATGCAACAAAACGAATGCTGAGCCACTTCCGGAGCGTAAACCCGCATTCGGTGCAAGACACGTTAAGCCTAAATAGAGCGAGGGAAGTAATGCTGAGTATAGCGGGCTCCGAACCTATCCATAAAATGGAAAAAAGAATAAATATGCAATACAAAGCCGAAAGGAGCATTGTATCCGCCATAAATAGAATCCTGTCAGCGATTTCGATACAACCCATCAATTATGCGATGCTGGAATGGGCCGACGAGTTGCGAGAGGTGGACGAGGCATTGTCAATATGTATTCGCTTTGTTAAAGAAAATGCAGTAACTTTTTTGAACAAGGCGACCAAGGAATATTTGCAAGATTTAATTAATGGGGACGGGGAGAACTGCACGCGAGACAGAAGCGATGAAGGAACAGATGGGGAAATGGGGACACAATCATATAGGAAAAAATTAGAGTTATTCGAGGAAAAGAATAACGTAATTCGACAACGTTTAAAAAATATTACTCTAAACATTTCTCCAGAAGTGAAACCAGAGGATGTAGAACAGTGCATATATTTGCTACGAAGGCAGAAACATACAAAGGCAGCTTTATTCGACGTATTGGGACTTGTGAAGTATAACGGCGCTTCCTACAACGAAACATCAGTTAAGTTCCCAAAAATGAATACATAGTTTTTACGTTTATCAACAAATCAGGATTCTTTGTAATGCTAACTTGTAAATAGGTGGTAAAATGCGTGTATCATTGAGTTGAAAAGTAGAGTATTAAACTGAAAAAATATTAATTTTACATTCTCTGAAACCTGGCCGGACGAAACTGATGACAAGGTAAACGCGTAGCCAGTACAACTTAGGACTCAAAAAGTTTGAAGTGATCTGTGTTTTGTAGATATTTATTTATTTTTGCATTTTATTAAATAAACATATCATAGCAGTACATATTTTTTAATTTGTCA
Organism: Callyntrura sp. NNG-2020; assembly: GCA_027744055.1. Classification (NCBI taxonomy): domain Eukaryota; kingdom Metazoa; phylum Arthropoda; class Collembola; order Entomobryomorpha; family Paronellidae; genus Callyntrura; species Callyntrura sp. NNG-2020. The sequence continues at coordinate 8,632 of JAHZNE010001753.1, forward strand.
CAACTTTAAATAACACATGTATTTATTTAAAAAGTAGTCACAATTTATTTCGTAGAAAAATATTGCCAACAATAATTAACAGGATTAATATTGTGTAAATGAAAGCATATCAGAAGTAACAAAGTTCACAGATATAAAGTTTAATTTTTTTGTAATCTTTCCCCAATTAAAAAAATTGTATTAACAAATATATGCGTGAGTGTAGTTTAATAATACACAAATATGTTTTGCAAGCATTATATTCAACCGATGCACACTTAGTTACAGAACGATCATTTGGTTCCAGGCAATTAAATTGAAGTAATGTGGTAACAAAATGCGATTTTTGGTATTTAAAAGATGCAATTACGTATTATATACTTGTAATCTTCAAAATGATTTCTAGCACACAAAATATTTTTTAAAGTAATTTTGTTACATCACTAAGATGTAGTAGCGTTATAGAACTTTTTATTCCACGTGTGTAGTTCTGTTTTATGTCCCAATTTTTGGAATACGTTTCGTAATACTTTAAAATATTTACAAAACACATCATTCGGCTGATAGAACGAATTAGACAATTTTATACGGATAATTTAAATGTTAAAACAAACTGCTGTAAACCGGAAGTAATAAAGTAGTTCATATGGCCTGATGTGTAAATAGTATTTTGCTATTAGCAAAATTAATACATCTTGTATGAACAATTAATACATAGGAAGTTTAAATATGAAAATTGTTGCTGAATGTCTAACAAAAATGGTGGTATGTAATAATATCTTCCATTGCAAAAGTTGTAGTAAATAAACCGTTGTAAGTGTCGTAGAGAAGAGACACTGCAGCGAACTACAACCAGTCGCTGTCATTCCTTAAAAAACAATACAATGGTGTGTAACGCACTATATTATGCACTATATACCATATTTCGGCTTTTCTGAACGTTTTACATTTTACCCTTTATTTTTCCGGGAGGGTTGATCTCAAGTTATCTTCATCGCCCGACCTAAAGCTCTTTAACAATATTAACCTTTAACCAAAACCCCTTAAAGTGACAATCAAATCGGTATTTGACTATTCTTTGTCCACTAAGGGCCACCCTGGACAACCAATCGCTGTCGACTTCAAAAAGGGTACAGGCATTTATAGTACTTATATACGAAATTTCAGCTCATATGGACCTTTGTTAAATATTTTCCCCTTCGTTTTACACCGGGGGGATTGATCTTAGGTGCCATTTGTTGAACTCCAATTGATCGCAAGTCCTCAGTTGGTAAAAATAGTTTTTTGAAATTTCTCGTCGTTTACGTGTTACCGTGCCAACATACGGACGGCCGGATGGGCAGTTGGATGGTACTGGTAATACTAGACTCTCATATCAAATACGATGCACTACAGTGTATCTTAATAAAATAATTGCATCGTTTTAGGAATTAATACGAGTACACGTACGACGCACGTACATTAATGCATTCGTCCGCCTTCTCTATCACAGAGAATCCAATCAATGCACAAAGGACGTCCTTGTCGTTAACTTCAAATTCTCTTCAGTAAAGAAGTGAACACCACAGGATACGATCAAATTGTCGCCCTTCTGCTGAAGGGTGTTTGAACTGTATTGGAACTTGTTAATGTAATATGGTATATGAACTGGTTAAACTATTTTAAAATTCCGGGCTAAACTAAAATTTTGTGTGAGTCTTCAAACAGGTTTTCCTTTAATTTACTATTACCAAGCTATTGGTTTGCTGATGGTTGCAAATAAAATAAAACTTATGACCCAACATTATTCGTCAATTGTCAGGTAACATTATTGTTCTGATTAAATAAAATTCTGATTTCACAATATAAACCGTAAACCGATTAAAAAGTGAATAGGATTGAAATCCTGTGTGCATAATTACTACAATTGAAAAAAATCATTGAATGAACATGTCCTTGAGGTTAATCGCTTGCTTTTTTGCTGTAAATTGGTGCATCAAAACTTACCATATATCTAGTATGCAAAAGCATCTTCGTCTGTGTATGGAGTGTATGTTTATATGTCTGTATATCTAATGCTCGTTCTATCACAAAATGTAAAGTTTGAATAACAATAAATGACAGAAAGCAGAAACAACTGAGAATTTAAATATGCATACAGCATATTGAGGAATGCAAATGTACTTATTCTAATCCAATTTGACTGACTACTAAGTGTCCCAGAGATAGATAAAACACAAAAATTGTTTTCATTCATCTTGTGAATACAAGTATTAATTTAATGTGCTAATTTTGTATGTTGCGGATATATGTGATTCATGATAGTTCTTGGAAAACACAGCAACATACAGGAAGATAAAATCAATCAATCAATCACGCAAGTCAACCTTTCCGTAATCAATTAATACTAGCATCAAAATAAAACTTCAAACGGTTCGTTAAAGTATTTGTTTTAATTTATCGTGAGGCGGCTTTGTGACTATCCTAAAATATATCAGAATAGTTTGCCTAATTTTGTTACATAAACAGGTTGTGGCGATACAGAATCTTTTCCTTCAATTTGTTTGATTGTGTTTTCAATAGATAATGCATAACTAGATTAATGTAGGTTAACACGCTATTTACGATTGTTCCAAATATATACTAACTAAGCTTAAATCCGGTACTGATCCTGCAAGAACAACACAATCATAACCTGACATTTGTATATTAAATAGAAGGGGCTAATAAGTAGTATTACATTACAGCTAATCTGCTAACAATAAAACCACACTTGATAAAATGTTCAAGTTTATGTGTCTGTGTTTCAAGTAACTCTTTTCAATGACATCCTATATTCTGTCCACTTTATCATGAATGTCACTCACAACTGTCAACTGTCTTCATATATTTCAGCTTTGCAAAACGGGTGAATATCGCGTTTTTACAAATAATTTAATTTATTTTTTATCAACAAGAGATAAAATGTAGAAGTATAAATAAGGTCGCAACAATTTTTCTACCACAGTTTCAGTTCGTTATTCACAGTTGTACGCTGAGTTTCTAAAAATAATTCGAGATGGGAAATAAGTTAAATTTATCGTTATACTTTCTAATTTTATTTGCGACTCCCGTTATCATAAGCGGTAAATATACGGAGAAAGGCTTCAAAGCATGGCAGCAAGTTGGTACTGCCGATGGAAAAACATTTCTACCTCGATTTTTCAAATTCTATGGTAACAAAATATTTTATTTTATTTTATTGAAGAACAAATTTGAATGCATGATCTGTCACTTATGTTAGACCTGGCAAGAAGCGAAGGAAGTCTGCATTTCTGAAGGATACAAATTGGCAACTATTACAACCAAAGCACAACTTGATGTCCTACAAAACGCTACTTTGAATCTTCCTTGGCGTCGATGTAAGTACAGTATCTGATGTTCAAAGTTATTTTACGGTACAATTTATTCTACAAAACGCTACTTTGAATCTACCTTGGCGCCGATGTAAGTACAGTATCTGATGTTCAAAGTTATTTTACGGTACAATTTAATTATGACCCACATCAAATGATATATTTTGTCCATTTTAGCCTTTTGGACAGCTGGAAGAGAAGCACGATTACCTCAGGGTTATGTTTGGGATGATACAGAAGAAGTAGTGTCATCTGATATTGGTATCGAGTTTTTAAACACAGACAGTGGACTCGCATACCGCAGCTGTCTGGCGTGGCATATTACTGCATTTGGGGAATCGAACCTTGATTACAGACATTGTGAAAATGCACATAATCCGCTTTGTGAAACCGCATAATTTAAAAAAAATCAGACACTACCATTAATATGTTTGCCTATTGCAAGAGATAAATATCATTTTTGTGAAATGTTTTAAATCATTGAAGCAAACAGAAGATTAAATTGCAAAACATTTTCTCCTGTTTCCATTTTGTGCAAATTTATGCGAAATGCAAAATGTAAACAAAATTTTCAAATTATGCATCACGACTATGGGACACCTGGATACCCAACTCAACTGTATAAGAAATACCTTTCCAAAATTCTCATGAAGTTTAAAACTTCAAAACACTTAAGGCCACTTTGTGTTGCATTTTGGGGCAACTACTTACATATTGGTTCCAGTGGGTTTATTGTTTACTCGCAGTTGCTTATGAATACGACTACGTATGGTAAGGTATGTTTTGGTAGATTAATGTAAGACTTTTACACTTCAGTAAATTGTCAATATTACTATCATTATCAGCAGCGTCAACTATTGTGGTGGATATATAGAAGAATTGAGCTATTTCACATGACAATAAAAATGTTGTCTGATACGGTAAAGCCAGAGTGGAGCTGAATTCCTGTTCACAATGTAACTTGCCATACACATTTGCATAAGGGGGATGCTGCTGGGTATGCCACATCAACATTACGAGGATACCGGCTCTGGGTCAAGCGTTTTTGAGGTCACAAAAGATTAGTGTCAGTGATTTTATAGCTTAAATGAATTTTTTTACCTCCACCCACAACATGCACCACTAGTTGTAAGTTGGCAACTTGTATAGTGAACGACTCCATACTCATCACTAAAATGGCTTGACCAATTCCCGCGCAGGCCAGAATTTAATTTAAACGGATATAAGGGTAGAAAAGGATGCTCTTTCTTTCTAGAATAATATTTTATTCTGATCTGTGCGGGTTTTAGCAAAAAATAGTTTTTCTAACTTTTTGAGCAAGTTTTCATGAATTTATACGGATTTTATGATTAAAATATAAAAATACAGGTTATGGTGAATTGCAACTAGGATTATTAGAACCGCAGGGTTTGAATTGTCCACTATACTTTCAAAAATTAGTCTAATTCATGAAGTTCAATTTGTGATGATAAAATGAATATCGTCCGCGGTTTAGTGGAGTGAGTTTCTCTGTGAACCGTAAGCGGAATTGTTAATTGCCAAACGGCAAATCTCATGATTAGAGCAGGAAAAATGCTTCATTCGGCTTATTCTCCTGGTGGGTTTGACTCAGCATCTATGATATAGTTGGGCGAATGTAAGCATCAATTAGTAAACGTTTTAAAATCATCTTAAAATTTTGGCCCAACAGTGTTTGCTATAAATTGAAGTTTTTCTTCTGCATGTTGTAGAAAGCAGTCTATTGTAGCAAATTGAATGGTTAAGGGTGTAGTGGGACAAGTAATAATAATGAATAATAACACACTGACACTTTGACACACTGACACAATAATAATGAATGATGGCGATAACAAAAATATGTTTATCTCCAACTCGTTTGAATAATTACATATAAACGGTTTGTATTTTCGTTGTATCGTAATGATTTTCGCTTTTGCGGAACTATATTTTCTCTAAATTGTCTTTAAAAAAGTTAACATGACCAGACGGTATGTCTGTATTTGTTGCGTGTCTGTGGAAAATAGATTTAAAGCAATAATTAACTACTCATTCATTTACTGCTTCACTACGATTTTAGTTCATATCAAAAATATTTCCATTATACGTTTATATAAATTTAGGTTTATACATAATATATTTTCTCTATTCATTGTTTGCTCAGGTGGTCAAGTAAGAATTGCTGTAATGAATATGAAGCACTTTCAATATACTTTCATTACTTTCGTTTTGTTGATCTATCTTGCTTTAGTAGCATATCTGCTCACATATCTGCTATATAATGATCTTAACAGTGTGCAGATGATAAATAAGCTTGTCAGTAATACAACGCTAACATTTCTCTAGTTTGTCATTTGAAGCTACTCGCTATGCCTTGTGATATAATATATAAATGACATGCCAAATTCTTTGTAAATAACTGTCGATGAGTACAACTTGTGAACGATATATGTGGTGTACTAGTGAACTATGTTCAAAGTAACTGGAAAAATGTAGGTTACTGCGACATTTTCAGATATATGGTATTGAAACGTTCGCAATTTTGTACACTGCTGGTGCCTTCTTATAGTGGATTGCAAATACAATGCTTGGGGAAATTTCATTACATCACATCATACAATACATCTTCAATTATACACCTAAACTAATTTCATATAATGATTCGTGTTGCTCCTTGAAACGTTTATCAGGAATGGCAAAGCAGAATTACATTGACTGGATCTTTTGCTTTGCAAGTGTTTGAGCGTCGTTTTGTGTTCACTCATATAGTATGCAGTCTCGTTTCTTTCTCTCGGCTAAGATTAGCGTATTCTGAGATTCGGTTATAGCAAGTTCTAATTTTGCCCAATATGTACATACTGGAATAACAACACGATGCACTCAGGTATTTTATATCATCTTTATTTTAGTTGTACGACATAAGTTATAATGCTAAATGAGTACATATAGAGTAAACCGTAGGCTTCTCATTATGTTGTTTGGTGAAGCATTTTTTATTTTTATTAGTCAGCCATTTTGGTCTTTTCATCAAGCGTGATTTAAAGCAGCAATTTTGCGCAGAATTGAAAGTACAAATTATAATTTTATTGGTTTCAACGAAAACAATTGTACTGTATTTTATGTATTGACATTATAACGGTAACAGTGGTAGTGTTGTCTTCAAGTAAAGTAGTTATATTTTGCATTTTCATAGGAATACTATTAGCTGCGCTAAAAAGTTGTAAAGGGACCTGTAAGTAAGTCGTTATTAGTATTTATTAATGTAATGTTTTGAGTTTGTTTATGTATTTGTTTACTAATTGTATTGCAACTATTGAAACAATTAGTGATTTACTAAGCGCACTGCAAATAATTACAGATGGATGAGAAAGGTTCCGGGGATTTATATCCAAACTTAAACATGTTCAAAGTAACCCGAGATGCGGTTCCGAAATCAAAAAAGGGTAAACATTGCTACAAGGGGACAGAATACACTGTTGGGTAAGAAAACAAAAAATGCCTCTGTAGCACTTGTTATGTAGTGTCTTTTAATGTTAGCATTTTTCATAATTGGTGTCAAAATTTTCCATTTTGGAATACAGCTTCAAGGTCAACAGAGAAATTAGTTTAACAGCCTTGGAGTTCTTCGGGCCTGCTGAGATTTGCCATGGAAATTATTGGGTCCGCGGACGAATTTTGCAAACACGAGAAGTAAAAAAGAGGAAAAATAAATTGCTTGGATTCATCTTCGGTGACGTAAGTTTGGAGACTGTGGAAATCTACCCTCGGTTTTCCCAGGTTATAAAGGGAGTTGTAAAGGGAACGTCATTTCAGGTTTTCTTGCCTGATCCTGTAACCATCCGTCCAAATCTGTGGACCGACATCAAATTTGAGCTCTCCGTAAGTTTGATGATAGTTTTCCACTTAAGCTGTTTCAATATTACCTCTAATCAGAAATTAAATAATTATTAACATCTGCTTTTGAGTCAGTGTAAGCGTGGGATTTTTCTGAAAGTTACTACAATTGTGGTGTTAATGATAAGTTGTTATAAATAACCATTTTTAAAATTTCATAACCAAAATTAAAAATAAATTATTTTAGTAAAAAGCTAGATTACATTTGTACTTTACGAATATTTATAAAATTTACAGGGTCCGGCTACAGAGTGTCTCCCATTTTTATCGGACCTGGTGGAAGTAGATGTGGAAGACAAACAAGGCGTCAAGTTTAATTTTTTAACCGGCTCCAACCAGCTTCCGTCACTGTATTTCAAAATCTAAGTTTTTGCTTGTTTACCGTTAAAAATTGTTTATCCATTTCGCCTTTTAATTTGCATTTTGAGTGACATTATTATGCTAAGTATTAGTCAGTAAAGCATAGAAGGTTATTGAATTGATAAATTATCGTTTAAGTACTAGTAGTTACAACTGCCCGTATAAAAAGGACCATTTTCAGAAGCAGATTATACATAAAAGATTACAATTTTAAATTCTGTGTCAGGTTTTACGTTCCTTAAAACGTAAGTTTGTTTCAAGATGTATTTTCTTTAAATTAGATCTTGAGATTATTTTGCTCCGTCTATATTCTGCATGAACATCGCATCTGGATGTCTGTTATGATAATCCTTATATAAACGGTTGGGCAGATTTCTATTGAAATTGAACAGTGCATTCACAGGAGTCTACTCCTTTGTACGCAAATTTTTAGCTTTCTGTCTTTTGAAATGTTTACCTTTTGGAATCCTTATGAGAAATGACAGAATTATATAAATTAGAGGATTAAACATGGGGTTATTTTTAGAACAATGTAAAAAAAGGAACATACAGAATCTTACACAAAATATGTTCTTTCGACGAGAGGAGCAGGTGGTATTTAATGAATTTGCAGCTTGTAAAAAGACTTTTGTCAATCTTCCAAAAGTACGTTGCTACAAATTTAAGCAGAATATCACGAAACAGAATGGTAGTAATCTAATGATTGATATTAACAAGGAAATGTTTTTAAGGTTGCAGGCGGGAGGGTAGTATAAGTCTTCCTCATTCTATTCTAATTTAATAATTCATTTATATGCCGCAACAAGTCGAAAATTTAAAAAAGTACCTATATTTTTCTTATGTATGGTAAGTCGTTATACGACTAAGCCCTGGCACCGTAATGCTTTGGTAAATGGATGGAAAGTCTGGCAGCGTCAAATATGTCCCATTTTACAACTTTCAGCTCATTATTGTAAGAGGTAAACTGAATTTTTTTCCGTGCTCCGTTTTATCTCGTCATGCATTCATCCAAATTGATATAAGATAAGGTTTGTACAATTAATACGGCACCGATCAGCATTATACTGTATCTCAGAGTAGGCTGCTTCGATTCTGTTGATTTTAATATCACAACTACAACTAGTGCCACTAACGTACACAAAATTTCCAGACCTAAGGCAGTGCCTGATGGGAGTTATGCCCTATATAAAAAATTAGGAAAAATAAGCACCGACATGACAAATTTGCCATTTAAAAAATCGGAAAAATGTAATATTATTAAATATCAGTATAAACGTTATTTGTGTTTATAAATAAACAATATTACGCAAAATTAATCAATTTTGGAAAATGTTGCCCCGCATTTAATGAAGTAGTTCCTGAATGTATTTGAGCATGCCATCTCAAGGTGGCTCTTATCCCTGTTGGTCAAATCGACCCTGTAAACTCTGCATTGTTTTGGGACACAAAAGTACTCAGAGATGTTTGTGATACAAAATTTAGCTATCCACCGCATATACCCTACTATGTTGAACTGCAAGTTCGGTACGGATGAAGCTAATCTGTGAGTAAAAATTAACATTTGGGGGGGGGGAAATGTTTGAATCCCCGGGGAATGGGCAGTAAATGTACTGAATTTACAAGACGACACAAAGGCTTGCATCAATCGCGTCAATGAGAGTTTACAGGGCTGATTTGACCAACAGAGGTAAGAGCCACCTTGAGATGGCATGCTCAAATACATTCAGGAACTACTTCATTAAATGCGGGGCAACATTTTTCAAAATTGATAAATTTTGCATAATGTTATTTATTTATAAACACAACGTATATACTGATATTTAATAATATTACATTTTTGCGCTTTTTTATAAATGGAAAATTTGTCTTGTCCGTACTTATTTTTTGAACACCCTATTTTTTCCTAATTTTTTGTATAGGACATAACTCCCATCAGGCACTGCCTTAGGTCTGGAAATTTTGTGTACGTTACTGTCACTAGTTGTTATAGCTGTCATCTTAAAATCAACAGATTCGAAGCAGCCTACTCTGAGATACAGTATAATGCTGATCGGTGCCGTATTAATTGAACAGACTTTATGTTTTTACAATGCACATACAATTCCCTATAAGTATACCTGACCTTATATCAATATGATGATAAAAAATACGAACTTCGCTAAAACTTAAACTAAGCATCGAGAGCACCGGGTATATTTTATATTATTACCATAAACTTTTCCATTTTTTTGCACTTCTACTATCATTTCTACATTTAGCAATTGTTCTATTCATTAATTTCAACGGACAATTGCTGATTGTGAGTTAAGATCAGTTGTTATCCCCATACAATTCAAAATTACCATATCACCTAACCCTCGCCCGTTTTGTCCCCCCAGAATGCCGAAAGTGTCCCCCTGGTCCATGGTACCGAGTGCTCCCACAACTTTTCCTACAAAAATAGCGCCATCGC